>BSBK01004690.1:445000-577500 GCA_027943335.1 Chamaecyparis obtusa | reverse complement strand
ATTTGTTAAATTATAGATTTATCTTACATCTAGGATGGGCTTGAGGGGTATTATAGAAGAGAATTGAGGAGATCTTAAATGGGTATTCCTCATATTGGATTCCCAGGACCCTCATTTTGCCCGGTTTCAGTCGTAAGCCCAATCTGCCTTGCATTTTAAAAAACAAAACACAATCAATGGCCAACTATGCAACTCTATGCCCCAACTACACAAATACCATGAAAAAATTGCACAACTTGCATGACGAAGTGTGTAAATTTTAGGTCTGAGTGTGTAACTTGCCCAGAAAGTCAGTTATAGGGCAGAAAGTCAGTTATAGGGTTATTTTGGTGTTTCATGGTCTGTAGAGTAACCAAAGGCTATTTAGATCTATTTTTGATGCATTTGAATTTTGTACACTTAATATTGTAGTGACATAATTATTGTTACATTTTTGATGCATTATTATGTGTTTTGAATCAATTAAAATTTGAGATTAGGGTTTAGGGTTGTCTAGTGGGATATGGACAACAAGTGATCACCTAAACTCAAACAATTTATGTTGTGATATTTTATGACATATATTATATTATGATAAGACTCTTGATGCATTTATGATGTTATTTATCAATAGAGAACCTAGGTACACTAGTTGAGTGGCTCATACTGTGGGGTTGGAGCCCTAAGTGGCTGTCAGGGTAACCCATTAATGAGTTGTTTTAATCAAGTGATAACCTTAATAAATTATCTAGGAATAGGGGGACAAATACACTAAAAAATATTAATTTGATGCCTCTCCCATGTCTCTAGTACTATTATAGACTAGGGATGGGGAGTGGGGAGAGGGTTCTTTTGTGATAGAACAATCGAACAACCTTATCTTCTTGAAAATGTGTTCGGTTCCTCATGTGCTTGCTTAGGTTCCATGGTCTAGATTTGATTGCTTGGGCAACCCAAGGGGTGAGGGCTATACAATGACACTCACCTAGATTGTATCCTAAATTATTTACACTTGTGATTGCCTCTACCTCTGGTAGTCTTGTTTGACTTGTTATCTTTTGTGTTGCATGATTTCTTTTTGGGAAGGGTTTTACCCACCTTAGGTATATGCTAGGTGTTACCTCTTGCATAGGCCTTGGTTTATATCTCCTATCTTAGAGGAGTAGGATGACTGGTCCCACATGGTTGGGTGGTTAACTTTATTATATTGAGGTATTGTTCATTGTGTCATTGTTGATCTTTGCACATGTTTCTTTCCAAATTTACAGTTGGATACTTTGTATTGTATCATGTATCTTATTGAGATGTATTTTATGTAAAAGTATTTTTGTAATTGTAAGCTCCTAAGAGGATACCATTGTATAATATGTAATGATGAAATTTGATTCAAAGAAATGTAATGGGGAAGGGGTAGTTCTAGGTGAAATGAAAGGGGAAGATTATGTTGTAATTTGTATATGCTACAAGCATTAAAATAAGTAGATTATTGATGAAAAGAAGGATAGGATGAGGGGCCAAAGGCACACCCAAATCACTAACCTCCTTACAAAGTCAACACATAGAAGAAAAATACAAGAAGAGAGAGAGAATGCAAAAAATTCATGTATTATTCACCAATAACTTCATACATGTTAGGCTGTAAGGCCTTACCAATTACGGCCAAATACCATCAGAATTCAATTACAATAGTCCTCATACATGCGAGGATCAAACTCCCAGATCTAATCTTCTATCTTTGATCCCCCCAAAACTACAACATACTTCTTTATTTATACAAGAGGCAAATGAAAATAAGTCGGCCTTTAGATCCATCATTGGAGAGGGAAATTACTAGATTTAGGTCCACACACTTCCCAATAATTGATATAACCATTAAATCCATGACCAAAATTAAATGCACAAGTCAGCCTCAACAGAAATCCAAAATAAACCACTCAGTGAGAAAGATTACTGAGGAATAGGAAATTAACTTGGTGAATGAAGGAACCAAGCAATAACTAAGCCCCATCGATGGAAACATGAATACATCAATGAGAGCCAAAAATTAGCTCCCAAGCACAACTAAAAAGTCTAACATGTTTTTGGTGATACAAGATTGCCAAGAGCCCGAGATGCTCCTGCATCAAACACCTGGTGTTGTTTTGAGATGATTCTTTAAATCATGCAGTAGGTACAACCCAAGATGAATCCAACTCAGACTACATAATCCATGAATTGTCTTCAATTGTTCTATTCTTCCACTTTACCATATATTCCATGTACTATTTTCCTCTTGTGCTTTTGCCAACTCTTTGTTCCAAAAGCTGCTCAACTTCTTATGCCTGCTTCTTAGGATAATCATTCGGTACTGTCATTTCTTCATCAGGTTCATGATACTCATACAAGTTTGCAATGTTGAATATAGGTGATATATCCATGTCATCAGGTAACTCAATCTCATAAGAATTTCCACTATCAAAATTTATCAATATCTTGTAGGGACCAAATTTTTTCATCTTCAATTTTCCATAGGTTCCAATAGGAAATCTGCCTTTCTTCAAATGAACCATTACTTCATTCCCCACTACAAAAGTCTTATGTCTTCTTGATCTATCTACTCTTTTCTTCTATTTGTGATTACTATGTTCCAACTTATGTTTCACTTCCTCATGTAATGTCTTCATGAACTCAGCAAATTCTTCTCCTTCACCACTTCTCTTTTCTTCACCAGCAATCTTCTTCAAATCTGATATACCTCTCGATTGCGTGCCATTAACAATCTCAAAAGGTGTTTTTCTAGTACTCCTATTCACTAAATTATTGTATGCAAATTCTCTCTCTCTCTCTCTCTCTCTCTCTCTCTCTCTCTCTCTCTCTCTCTCTCTCTCTCTCTCTCTCTCCTCTCTCTCTCTCTCTCTCGCGCGCGCAGCGCGCGTGCACGTAATACCCCAAAAATGGGCTATAGGTTCATTAATCTCCTACATCTTCAATTCGAATGAAATCGACATCAAAGTCCTAACCTAAGACACATCTGCACATTATCGAATCCTAATTGATTTTATCTTTAAATCTGCATCGAAGAATATTCCTAGCAATATTCTTATCTATCCTAATTACCTTTAATTTCATGATTATTTGGTGATGAATCTTATTTATCCTAAAGTTTGATTAATTGAATATTCTAAATATTTAATTAATCAGATTTAATACTGCCACTTAATTATTTAATTACATTTAATTATATTTATTCCTAAATTGTATTATTTAATTTTGACAATAAATCAAAAATCTTATGACTAATTGATTAAATTCCTATTTAATTAATTAAAGTTAGTTGTCAATATTTAATAATATAGTTTTTTGAATAAAAGTTTGATTTAATAATTGATTAACCCATAAATCAATTGTTTTAATTTTAAAATCAGTTAAGTTGAGAATAAATCACTTTATTTTTAAATTAATTTATAAATAAATCATGCACAATCAGAAAAGCAGTCAACTGTAAAACAACTTTAAATCAACTTTCAATTTTAATTTGTTAAATTTCTAAACTCAACATCTGATGATGAGTTGAAAAAGTGAACTAAAACTCTATTTTGAGATAAAAACTACTTTTGCATGATTTTATGAGTTTATTTATTCTTAATTTCTTGTTAACTCCTGAATCAACCTGAGTTTATCAAGAGTGATTTATGGCTTTTCTCAATGCATCCTCAAGTCCTAGATTTCTATAAAAATAAGGCTCAACTCTTCACAAATCCCTCTCGAAAATCACTCAAGCTTTCAATCTCTCAAAAATCCCTCAAGCTTTCAATCTCTCAAAATCCCTCAAGCTTTCAATCTCACATCTCTCGAATTTGCACAATTACTTTGGTGAATTTACAACTGAAGAACACAGATTTTGCGACAGGAAATATTGTGAGATCAATTCATAGTTTTTCATAGCTTTTCATATCAATTCATATAATTCTTAGATTAATTTGCATATCATTTCAATTTCATTCTAGATTAATTTCATACAGTTTTTCATCCTATTGCATAAAAAATCCAAAAAAATAGATTAATTTGCATTCATATTTCATTGCTTTCATCATTTTAAATCCTTCATTTAGGTGTTGCATTTTCATTGATCTCGATTTCAATCTGAGAACATCATACTTGCACCTACTAGAAGGCAGTAAATTGTCTGGTTAGCATAGTTTCAATTACTTGCAGATTTCAATTTTTGCTAACCTCTAATGTTTTACTAAAGTGTACTAGGTACAAAATTCACACACACATTTTTGGCGCCCACCGTGGGGCCTTGAAATGGGTTTCCCTTCTTTTCTATCAATTCTCTATCTTTTTCTATCAAAATTGTGATTTTTAATTTTCTATCTGTACTTTCATACATCTCTATATGGATTCTCGTGCAAGATTTTTCATTGCAACACATGAAGTATTGCTGGTCACAACACTTCCTCGTGCAAGACTTTATCTTTCATCGCGCAAGATCATACTTCATCGCGCGGGACCACATCTTGAGTCGTGCGAGATTTTGCACCTAGAGACATAAAATTTGCAAATTTGTACTTTTAGATTATTGATTTCTAACACTTACTCTTTGTTGTTGATTTGTCTTGATTTTATACTTTCAATTGTGTGCTAAATTCTAGATTGCAGAGCATTGGAACTAAGGTATTCTTCTCAAGCTGATAATATTTTGATTTGGATTAAAATAAACTCTCACATGTCAAGCTTGTGTGACTTTTCTTTCTTTCATATCAAAGACTTCATTTTGGGCTATAAAACAAACATAGATTTGCTTTCTGCATATCTGTTACACATAGTAAGTAGGCCCTATGAACACTATTTGCAGATGATCTTGAGAGATTAAGCTTCTTTCACTTGTTTATTCATGCGAAGCTCCTCTTGACGAAGGATCCCCTTGTAGGTAGGGAAGGTACTGAGAGTGTCTCACATTCTACTAGATTTGTGTGTCTTCAACTTTTGATTGATACATTCTCTCTCCAGAGAGGTTGATAGATCATAAGTGGTTGACATCATAGATCTTTGTGAGATAATCTTGGTCTTAGCGTGTCGGATTAATCTATCTTCTTTGTTTTGGTTAAAAGTGAAAAGGCTAGAGGACTATGCTCTACTCCCTTTTGGGTAGTATCAGAAACTCAGATCCTTGAATCTGGAACCAATCCCCATGTGGTATCTTTTGTGAGTCACCTTTAGAGAGGGTTAACCATAATGTACATTCCCTTAATTGGGTCAATCATGTGGATGAAACCTCAAGTGGTAATAGCTATTTTCACGGTGGTAGCAACAACCGCTATATAAATGTCCTTGTGGAAGAAATCTTCACGGGTGTGGTCTCTTGTTGGGCTGTCAGATCTCCGTAGCAGCTCTTGGTTGATTAGATTCTCAGACTATGTCAAAACCCTGGTGCGCTTGGATTGGAGTTCACCCTCTTGAGATCACAAAAGTTGCAAAGTCAGACCATTACTACAAACCCTAGTGAGGCAAAATTTTTCATTTTCTAGGAATATGTGCATTATTGAATTTTTTTTTGGAACATACACAAGTAGTATTTCTAGGGATTATCAAAATAAGTCACTATTGCTTGTTCATGAGCAAGGTTTCTTTTTCCCTTGTTCATTGTTTTCAGACGATTGCTTACTTCCCCTGCTTGCTGTTTTGTGTGCTTGATATCTACCTGGATTACTTGAGATAGACTATTACACGAATCTTTAAAAATTGGATGGAAAAATTTGCAAACAATTTGATACTGAAACATTGACAAAATTGTAAAATCTGAGCAAAAATCCTTTTTTGGTGTGAGAACTGAATATTCTGTCAAAGAACAGCAAGCGCTGTGCCTCAAAATTTGTGCCTCAAAACCTATTCAAAACTATCAAATTGTGTCCTTTTATCATGTGAGATTTCACTTTTTGAGCATTCTTTCATGCAAGATGACACATTCTCATGCACAGTCGATACCTCTTCACGCGGGGCAGCATTCTCTCGCGGGAGCCTATCCTGAAATTTGCAAAACAGTGAGTTGATTCCTATCATTTCTAGTCTTCCTTGGTCAGTCTGGGTCAGATCTTAGGTGTTGTGACATGTTTCTCAACATCCAAATGAATGTAAATGTTATCAAGTTGCACAAAATGACTCTTGGTCTTCTTTCTTCCACATCTCCCATGTCGTCCTAGTCTCCTATTTCCATCCTTTCTCTTCTTCCTAAACTCTTCACATCTTCTTGATTCTTTTCCTCTTATTATCTAGTCTTCTTTCTTCTATTCATCTCTTCTGTCACTTCCATGCTTGATTCCTCCTCTTCCAAAACCATGAATTTTAGCTATCTTGTTATGGAACCTCTCTTGAAAATGGATGATCTCGAACTCATTGCTCAATTCAAAGAGTATTATTCCAAAAAAACCATGAGTGATAAATTTATGATAAAAATAAAGGAAAAATTGATTGAATCATATGCCTTTGCTAGGATCATACGCATGATCCTATCATGACCTCCTTCTTCCAAACGTCTTTCATCTTCTAAGTCTTTTCATTCTTCCTCATCTTCCTCATCTTCTTCATCCACTGAGTCTTCACCTTCCTCTTCTTCACAATCTCATGCCTCTTCTACTTCTCCCAAGAGTCTTACTTCTCTTCTCAAGACATACAATAATGAACAATGTGATAACCCTTATGATATCTCTTCCACGGAAAGTGACACACCCATCCTTGATGACTATGATGACAATGATGATGGGCAATGTAGTGATACCTATGACACCTCTATTCCTAAGAGTCCTCCTAGTCGTGTCTTCATGCTTATTGGAAATGGGTCATCACATTGGATAGATCGCGATGGTGATCCATATGATTCTGAGTTTGAAAGAGACTTTGATGATTTCTATGCACAATACCTAGATGATACATCTACTTCACTTGAGGAAGAGAAAGCTTACCACACTGATTATAAATGTGCATACTACAAGGATCTCTCCTCTAAGAACTCTCATGTTGAAAATAAAGATTATACTCTCAAGAAAGATCATGTTAATGTTGAACCTTTGTCTTGCGGTGGTTCCCTTCCATCCCCTACTTCCTCCAATACCCATACATTTCCTAAAGCTTCCAAGTCTTTCAAATCTTTCACAAATCCTTCATCCGACAAAAATCCTAATAATTTTCTTGCGGTTCCCTATAGTTATCCTCAAGAGCTACCTCTTAAAGAAACTCAAGCTAACCTTCACTTGGGTGCAAATACTTTCAATAATGCTAAAGCTAAAGAGCGTAATCCTTTATATGCTATAATGCCTACTCCAGCTAGTCCTTCCCCATCTCTTCCAAAGTCTTCCATACAATTCTAACATGCTTCCTTGTCCTTAGAAGTGGCTCCATGTCAAGAGGACTCTAAAAATGATAAAGAAAAGAACATAAAGAAAGATCAAGATCAAGAACCCTCCATGTCATCCACTCCTTTTCACGATGTCTCTTATCTACTTCAGGGTTATTTTGATCTTGCACGCCCTTTCTCATTCATTCCACGATGGCTTAAGTCTTCTCCTAAGCAAGATCACGCTACTACTTACACTGTTGAGCTTATTGACAATCAAAATGACCTTTCTACACTTGCGCTTTCCAAAGATGATACTTCCATTAAGGTTGGTAAAAATGGTGTTGTTACTTCCAATGTTAAGCCTATTGAAAATCAAGAGAAAAATTATGCACTTATGCTATCCGAAGATCCTTGTCAAGATCAAAGTCTTCCATCTTCTTATTCTATCACTCCATGTTCGTTTCCACTTTCTACTCTTCCCAAGTCATTACAAGCTTTGAACAATCCTATCAAAGAAGGTGCTCATATTCAAGATGTCCATGATTCTATTGAAAATCCTAATGCTCACTCTAAAGGTGTTGATTTCCTTGGTTGTCATATAAATGTTGATGAACTTGTTGATTATCCTTTTGCATCTTCCATTTCCATCCTTGGACCTCTTCCACCACTACAAAGGGCTTCACATCTGCCTTCCATCCTGGGTCCTTATGTCCCTTCACTTTTCCCTCCAAACTCTCCTAATTCGTCATCCATCTTGAGTCCTTACATCCCTCCATCTCCTATCTTTCCTCAAGATCAACATAGATGCATACCCTTGAATCCTTTTCATCCACCCACCCATCTAAACTAGTCATATCCTCCTTCTTCTTCCACAAGTCCCAAGTTCTTTGGAAGTAACTTGAATGTTTAATACAAGAAAAAGAAGCAATACAAGAATCCATCAAAAAAATAAGATCACCATGTCTCCTCTAATCGGCATGGAGGCATAAAGTCAAAAGAGAAATCTAAGAAAAAAATTACAAGAAAAGTATGGGTTCCAAAATCCATCATTAGAGATATTCTCTCTAGATCATCAAAAGGAAATGAAAAGCCTACGGCTATATGGATTCCAAAGTCTCTCTTGAAAGAGTCTGGTGTTGAGCAACAAGTGAAGTTGACATTCAATCTTCCAAAGGCTTCCACTTCATCTTCTTCCAAAAATATTCTTCCATTCCATGCGCCTAAACCACAACCTCTGCTATCCATTCATTATATTCCTTTGCGTATTCCTTCATTTACATTTCCTCCATCCTCTCACCATCCTTCAAGGTGTGTGTTTATGTTGATCTTGCCTTCATTTCCATCTACCCTTTCACAATCGTTCCATTCATTATCCTTCTACCTTCTATCCTTTTTCTTCATTTTCCTATTCCTCCCATCTTCTAACCTCACTCGCTTTACATAAAACCTTATCCTTCATTTTTTCCTCTTCCATCTTCCTTTCCCTATCAGCATCTTTGATCATATCATTTTGAATCCTTGGCATATCATGATTTTATCCTTTCAAGGAGCATTATCTAAAAAGCTTGCCTTCTTCCAAAAAAAAAAATATAAAAAAAAAATGAGAAATTAAAAATGTGCCTTGGTGAAAACCTAGAAATAGGCACCATGATAGCAAAAGTAAAGAGAAATAAATTCATCCTATGGTGAAAACCACTTCCTTGTGGCACCTTGGATAAGTACCATGATGAAAACCTGGCAATCAAGCATTATGCGTAGTTCTTCTACTATTTCATCCATTCCATCTTTGATCTTGACAATGTTGGCCTATACACGAACATTTGGATATCTTGTGGGTTATCTTACGATGATCTTGATTTCATTACATTCATGTTTAGCTTTCATATTTATTTTCCTCCATTTATTCTAGCCTTTCACTATCCTTTTCCCCTTTGATCTTGATCTAAAAAAAGAAGAAGAGTAAAACACGATGCTATGAAGCCTCTTGACACATGTACTCCTTTGGACTGCATCTTTTCCTTCTTTGGCATTACACTTCTGTGACTTATCCTATGTTGGCCTTTCATTTCTTGTCCAAATGTGCTTTACATGAAAATTTTTCCCTAGCTTTGGTACCCTTGAGGAGTCCACCCTTGAGGATTTCTTCCCTTCATTCTCATTCATTCTCTTGTCTTCCATCTCTTCCACTAGCTTGCTAATCCCTCTTGTTCTCCACCTTGCTAGACATTGGGACTACATGATGTGATCTTGCTTGGGAGTTTGATGACCATTCTATCTAGGGCATCCTTTGTACATACTGATTAGTACTACCTATTGAGGTTGAAATCCCATCACTAAGAATCAGAACGCATGGTCTAGTAACTGATGATGACTACAGAGTGTCTAGGTTGCAAGAACTTGAACTACTAGATGAGAGTAGACAAGCAACGTATGATCACCTTAGAGTATATCAGAAGAGAATGTCTAGAGGCTATAACAAGAAAGTCAGACACAGAGAATTTCAGGTTGGTGATCTAGTCTTGAGAGAGAATCCTAAAAATCAATCACATCGAGAACACAAGGGGAAGTTTGAACCCAACTAGCTAGGTCCCTTTGTTATCACTGCTACTTTTGGCTCTAGAGCCTATCAACTCTCAATGACTGAAGGAAAATAGCTCCGAGAACCAATCAACATTCTCCATTTGAAGAAATTCTATGCCTAAGGCATTCAGTGTATGGTAAAATGTCCTGAAAAAATCTTAAAAATTTGAAAAAGTCCTAAAAAAATGAACATCTTGGTGAAAACCTAGCAAATAGGTGCCTTGACGATTCACAAAAAAATAAAAAAATACCAAAAATATCAAAAAAATTGGAAAAGATGAAAATAAAAAAAAAGAGGAAAAAGAAAACGTGCCTTGGTGAAAACCTAGAAACAAGCGCCTTGGTAGCAAAAATAGAATCTCTAACAAGATGGTGAAAAATTGGCAAACGGGCTCCACTTGTTTCAAAATACTCCATCTATTAGTGCAATCTTGGTCTTTCCCAGCTTTTAGTCTGCTTTAGTCTGTATATATCCTTGTTTGAATAAAGTTGGTCTATACACCAATCAGCTCAAGCGTTTGTATCCTATCAATGCTTAACACTTGGGGGAAATCAATGTCATATCCTATGGTCTCCAGTATACTTTAGACATGTCATATCTAGTCAGAGTCCTTTGAAGCTTCATCTGAGTCAGTTAGTCAGTTTCCTCTCCAAAAAGGATTTTGCATCTACAACAACACAATCAAACACAAATTGAAAACAATCTATGCTTTTTACATGCTTTTATCTCCTTGTATGCTTACTGATTTGCATTAAGATTTTTGCGTATTGTGTCCTTTGAGCTCTTCGATGATGTCATTTATAGGATTTAGAGAGTGATGATTGGGGGCATAATCTTTTCTTTGTTTTCTGCTTGTATGTGAAAATCTAAAAACTTTGGAAATTCTAGATTTAAATGGTGTCCGTCTGCATACCTTGACCATTGATACCCAAAAAATTCAAAGAGGTTTGATCTACCTATTGTCTTTTTGAGAAATTTCTTTCTCCTATTGTGAAACACGATCTTACCTAAGGATGTGAATGATAAAGGGTCACTATGGGTAATTCACACTGGATTTAGAATGATCTCTTGATTGTTTGATGTGTTTGAAGGCAAGGCGTATTCAGGTCATCACGACGTTTATGTTCTGATGCTTATACAAATTGCTATATCAAAATGGACATGATATTTAGGTCATCCTAGTGTTTGTGCCTTGGTGCTTATATCTAATCCAACATTCCATAAATAAAATCAATATTCATATGTCCATGGTTGCCTAACCAGTGGGTGTTGTATTGATTCCTGTGCATACAAATTGATATTCATATGTCTATGGTTTCATAACTAGTGGGCATTGTATTGATTTATTCGGTTACCTAAAAGTTGAATGATGAAAACAAATCGACACATGATCAGTGACTAGGTCCTACATCCTAGGTTTGCATTTCATTCTGCACTTTGCATGATCTCACAAATTGCTTGAACACTTAAACGATTCTTCAAAACCAAAAATGCTAAACATGACACAAGGACTAAGCATTGTATAAAGGTTCCTCCAATGAAACAACAAGTAGAATCCTTTTTTGAGATCAAAATCAAAATCTAAGATCATTCATATTATTAACTACGTGCATAATCAACCTTCAATCATCATAGAAGTCTAAAATTCAACTTAACTGATTATCTTACATCAAACTATCAAAATTTCAACTTGGTCAACTATGGTCAACTCATGATTTAACCTAGTCAAACTTGGTCTCCAGGACCTCTAAACAATGCAGAACGCATTCTGGAATGTGTATAACCACTTCTCAAATCAATTAACATGCTTCTAAACTATAACGCTGACTTTTCTTGTCAGATTTCAATTTTAATCCCGAAGGGAGCATGGTATTGCAAATCATTCAAGTCTGTAAATCTAAATCTGTAATCAAATCTTTCCTCACTAATCAAGACAATAACCACATCTAGTTATTGATTCATCAAAAGTCCTCGTCACTTGGGGCATATCAGATTCATCGAGATCCATATCAATTTGGTATCCTAATCTATCTTGTAAACTATATCAGCTTTTTGTAACCATCGGTTCATTAGTGTTATTTCCTTGGTTCTTTGTAACTGATGGGTTCAAGATGTGATACCAATATGATTCTCTTTGGACAATCAGGTCTAGAATTGGTCACTCACTTCTTCGCAATCATAAGGTTCAGAATCAGGCATTTTGGCACTTTTTCATAATCACCGGTTCATTGTTGTTATAGTTAAAATTATCTTTGGTCAACCAGGACCTAAATCTTGCATCTTTAAATCTTTAAATCAGTTTCTATCTCAGAATCGATTCATCTTTCAAATCAGTTTCAGTCTCAAACATCTTTATCATACACAGACTATCTTTGAACCATTGCGCTTCGCATAGTAATTCAAAGAGGGGCAAAATGTAATACCCCAAAAATGGGCTATAGGTTCATTAATCTCCTACATCTTCAATTCAAATGAAATCGACATCAAAGTCCTAACCTAAGGCACATCTGCACATTATCTAATCCTAATTGATTTTATCTTTAATTCTGCATCGGAGAATATTCCTAGCAATATTCTTATCTATCCTAATTACCTTTAATTTAATGATTATTTGGCGATGAATCTTATTTATCCTAAAGTTTGATTAATTGAATATTTTGAATATTTAATTAATCAGATTTAATACTGCCACTTAATTATTTAATTACATTTAATTATATTTATTCCTAAATTGTATTATTTAATTTTGACAATAAATCAAAAATCTTATGATTAATTGATTAAATTTCTATTTAATTAATTAAATTCAGTTGTCAATATTTAATAATATAGTTTTTTGAATAAAAGTTTGATTTAATAATTAATTAACCCATAAATCAATTGTTTTAGTCTTAAAATTAGTTAAGTTGAGAATAAATCACTTTATTTTTAAATTAATTTATAAATAAATCATGCACAATTAGAAAATCAGTCAACTTTAAAACAACTTTAAATCAACTTTCAATTTTAATTTGTTAACTTTCTAAACTCAACATCTGATGATGAGTTGAAAAAGTGAACTAAAACTCTATTCTAAGATAAAAACTGCTTTTGCATGATTTTATGAGTTTATTTATTCTTAATTTCTTGTTAACTCAAAAATCAACCTGAGTTTATCAAGAGTGATTTATGGCTTTTCTCAATGCATCCTCAAGCCCTGGATTTCTATAAAAACAAGGCTCAACTCTTCACAAATCCCTCTCGAAAATCCCTCAAGCTTTCAATCTCCCAAAAAACCCGCAAGCTTTCAATCTCTCAAAAGCCCTCAAGCTTTCAATCCCACATCTGTCAAATTTGCACAATTACTCTAGCGAATTTACAACTGAAGAACAAAGATTTTGCGACAGGCAATTTTGTGAGATCAATTCATAGTTTTTCATAGCTTTTCATATCAATTCATATAATGCAATTAGTTTCTAATTTGCATATGAATTAGTTTCTAATTCATAATGGATTGTGGAAATCTGATGTTTTTAATTCATATAATTCTTTTATTAATTTCCATATCATTTCAATTTCATTCTAGATTAATTTCATACATTTTTTTTATCATATTGCATCAAAAATCCAAAAAAATAGATTAATTTGCATTCATATTTCATTGCTTTCATCATTTTAAATCCTTAGTTTAGGTGTTGCATTGTCACTGATCTCGATTTCAATCTGAGAACATCATGCTCACACCTACTAGAAGGCAGTAAATCGCCTGGGTAGCATAGTTTCAATTACTTGTAGATTTTAGTTTTTGCTAACCTCTAATGTTTTACTAAAGTGGTGTGTCTACAGCTAGGTACAAAATTCACACAACACAGTGCGCACGCGCAATCCTGTCAAAATGAAAAGCCAAAACATTCAAAAAGCCACCAAAAGAAAATTTGTACCAAAATGCAACCAATTCCCACTTAAAATAAAAATAAAAAAGGTTTGTATTTAATATAAAATATAATATATTTTCAACCACAAATTCATCCACTTATAAATAAAAAATATTTAATATTACATCATGGTCTCATAAATATAGATATTTATTAATAATCAATGATACTACTTATGCACACTATAAATAACATGTAATCTCTTATTAAAGAAATTTCGTACAAAACTATATAAGAGAGAAGATTAATAATTATATATGTTAATTTATGACTTAATTAAAAAGGAAAAAATAATGTAAAATATCAATAATTCCTAAAATGATCAATAACATAAAATAAAGTAATACATACACCCAAGACATTAAAACACCCATAGAAAATTATTTAATGAGCCAATAAACCACTAAAAACCCACTCTCAAACCAAAACATACATAGCTAGGTAATTGGGATTTATTGCCATGACAATCTGAAAAGGTATCTCAAGGTCTTGATCATTACTAAAAGAGAATGGTGGTAAGGATAGGTTCAAGTTTTGGTTTTAATGCTGTCTTCCTTCTACCACCATTGAGGGAAGTAAAATCACACTCAAACCTATGAAGCTAGTTGGAGTTGATGCTTAGTACCTGTATAATCACACACACAACAAGAAGTATACATGCATATACACATATGATATGTGACATAACACAAGAAATGAAGAGATAATTGAAACATCATATGGGCCTCACAAATGAGGAATACAACATCCTCACCCTTCATACTAACACATCATAGAAAGATCAACATAACATATACATGAAATATATCCATATCCTAATCATCATGAATCATGGGTTAGTCCATAATAATAAATCATAAGAATAACACAATAATTAGCATATAATCATAATCATAATGTTACCATCAATAATGATCATAAAAATATCAATTAATCCATCAAAAGACATCATCATTGAGTCCTATCACATCAAACCATGATAAATAGTCCATCACACACACAAGATCTTGAAAATTCTAAACCACACAAGTTGAAAATGAAACATATGGAAGGGGTATTACACCACAATTAAATAATAAATTTATCCAACTATTTTACCCATAAGTTACATCCTATAGATTCTAACATAAACCCTAATCCATCTCATTTTATTTCAACATCTAATTTATATTTCAATTAGTTTGTAATACTCAACTCCTTCAACTACTTTTTAAATTTTTTTTTTCCCTTTTGCAAAGTTAAATTTATGAAATAATTACCAAAATAGTGTGTCAAATAATATCTCTATATATGCTGAGTACTCCTCTTATTGTGGATTATCCGTTCAAAAAAATCACAAATTGAAATTCCTTACTAAGAATATGTTAAAATACTAAATCACATTGACAACACTTCTCCAAAATAGAAATGGTTTCCATATAAACATTCCTCATATACATAAATCCATGAAAAATTTTCTAAAGTTTTTGTATGGATAGACAATACATAGTTTCTATGAGTCATTCAAGAAGAGGAGGAAACATAAAATTACTAATAATAGATGGGGTACACTAGTTATAATGGGTTAGATAATTAATATAATTATTTAGTTAATTCTAGGTACAATTGTACTAGGATGAATTTAAGTGTCTATAGTATCAAATATCTATTTGAATTCATCAAAAGATCATGCTACATAATGTACACCCATGCCACTTGGAAAATATCATGCTAGCTAGACGACTTCAAGCCATCTAGATGTTATTGTACTAGTACATTTATGTTCCATTATCTCAAAATATTAGCTTCTAGTAATCCAAGGCCTCTCACTAGAAATGAACTATTAGATTCCAATATCTACGTCTATATCATATTGTCCTAGCATCCAAAAAGTAACATCATATAGATTTTGAAATAAATATTGATCCATCTTATTTTATTTTGATAATATTTAATTTATGTCTCAATTGATTCATCATATTTAACTCCTTTAATTTACTCAAAATTTAGATATTTTGAAGTTAGAATCACTAAATAGTTACCAAAATAAAATGTCAAATAACGTCTCTACATATGTTTCTGATATTAAAAGAAACAAAAAAAGGTGTTGTCCCTCTTAAGAAATAGCCCATAGGGTGACTAATACTAGATTAATAGTTACAACATAGTAACAACAATATAACCCAATATCAAAAACATACTAATCAACAGCTAAAAAATAAACCATACTGGGAATCCTATCTATAGAAACTACAAATAACACTATCATTATCCATAAAATAACCATGTCCATAGTTACCGCTAACATAACCAAAATCCAAAACACTACCAAAGTCCATTGAATAAAAGCAAACTATAATAAAGTCTTAGTAAGATATCTCACACAGTCATACCAGGATAAACTAGTAAAACTGAAAGTAACAGTAGTATCTAGAATAACAATACTAAAGACTAGGCCATAGGTGTCACTAACAGTATTGCAAAAAGTGAGGGACCCAACCCCTAATTCTTTGTAGACTTGCATGGTTTAGTAATAATTCTCGTAGGCCAATCTTTAGCAAGGAACTTATAAATTTCCTTATAGTTGCGTTCCTCCCCATTGTCCATACCTATAATGTCCTTATTCAACAAACACAAAGTGCTGGCCAAAATTTGTATTATCTTTAGTGAAAATTAAGAAACATCTTGTAGATGCTTCTCCATATCATTTATTCTTATTTTTATTTTTTTAAATCTCTCCCCAAGTGTCCATAGTAGTATCACCTTCCTCACTGACCACAACCTTACCCTTTTGGTGCTAGGTGACTTATCTTTCACTTCAGTTGCCACTTCCTTAGTAAGGTCCAGGGGTTCAGTTTTTAAGTTCTCAGAGACATGAGAGGAACTACTTGAAGTAATATAATAGACCTCTTTTTCAATAGCTTTATCAACATTACCATCTTTATGTTTGGAATCAATCTATCCACCCTCTTTAGACTCAGAGTTATCCTTTAGATTTTTCTCTTTTCTAGCACGATTAGTAGCCAATCTAGAAGACCACCAAGTTGTACTATTCTCTTTAGTGTCTTCAAAATTTGAATCCATTTCCTATATATTAAATTTGGATTTTTTATATGTCTTAGATTTTATTTTAAGAGGGGGGGTTTCCTCTTCCTCTCCTTCAAATTTTCTTTAGACATTGTGCTAGATGGTGTGTCAGGTGAGCCTTGTTGGGGTTTTAGGGTTGGGTTATTTAATAATTTATTTTTACTATGCCATGGGGTGTCCAAATTTCTAGCTGACTATAGGTTGGAGGAGGCAAGAGATTCTTGAACTAAATTTCTCTAGGAGGAAAAAGGAAAATGTTGAAAACATATAGCCTGAACATGAGGCCTTGGTGTAGAATGGTCAACTTTTTCCTTGGCTTTTGGCCTCAACAATTTCTTTAATAGTACTCTCCGGGAATAGAGGAGGAAGAACGAGAGGGATATGACACCATGGTTCTAAAAATGATTCAAAAAAGGCATATCATGTTAAAACTAATGCACACCATATATACCTTTGAGGGTAAAGTATTTCATAACCGTTAAACATACTAGATCCCATAGAGGAGGAAGCTACTTCTGGTCATATCTTCCTTGAAGTTTGATAGGATTTTTTCCATCCTTGAAAAATTAGTTGTGGATTTACATGTAAGAAACCCTACTAGTTTTTTTCCATTTTCAACCTATCATCGGAAGACCAGTGGATTTTGTGATAAATTATTTATTTATTTCAAATGAAATGTCACCCATCAATACACACCTCTCATTCTATGAGGAAACAAATTATAGAGAGAGGCTTTCATCATGCCTTGTCAAACATTCAATGAATTGTGCCACAATCCCCTCTTTACAAATGTGCTGGAATATAGGATTGTTCATGAAATCAATATTTATTGGATTCAACAAGAACTTTGTCCCCCCAATTTCTTTGCACACCAGAGCCAAGAGAATACAAGAATGCAAAAAACTAAAATTGAAATCCGTAGAGAAAAAAGGAACATAAATCTAGAGTAAATGGATGTAGTCTATGTATTCATATTTTTTCATGCTTTCCTCCATTTTAATTTCCAAAATGGTCACTCACTCATGTGAAAAGTCCATCATTATTGTATAAAGAAGAAGAACATGGATTATGACTATATTTTGTAATCCACCAAAATCTCGCCCCCCAAAATTGGGGTTTATATCTTTCTCCTCATGAAAAAACCCATTAAGATTGCAATAAATAATTTTCTATGTCAATATAGCCAATGTCACCAAGGGGATAGGTTGGTAGTGAACATACTCCTTATTCTTCCTTTTCATGTAGATTAAATTTTTAAACTCAAACAAGTAGGGTCTTAAAATAAGGCCCCTACCATAATGGAAAAAAATCCAAAATAGACCCCAAAAAGGCCGCAAAAGGAAAATTTATATAAGTCCATTGGGAATTAAGAAATTTTCTCACTTTTAGAACTAGTGGTTGTCCTTGTACCAAAAGATTGACCCTATTAATGCATGATACAACCACTAGACTTATAGAAACATAAAGCTATTAAACCATGCAAAAATCCCAAAGGGGGAAGTTGGAGGTTAGTCCAACAATCCCCTCCTCAGCATCACCTAAGGGGATTCAAACCTATGACCAAGTTCTGATACCACTTGTTACAACTAGAGGTTTCCATTGCACTAAAAGATCAACCCTGTTAATGCCAGATAAAATCACTAGACTTATAGAAGACACGTGAGGTTGTTAAACCATATCACACATGCCAAAGGGGGACGTTGGAAGTTTGTCCAACACTCCCTCCCTATGATTGATTTCAAATTTGGGGGAAGACAATTCTCCCTCCTCCAATATCACATCCCATCACTAGGAAGGCCAAAAGTAGCCAAATAATTAATAGTAGCATTCCCTTCTTTGTAAGTATGTTGAATGGTGAAATCTTCAAACCTACTCAAAAGAGATCTGATATCTTCTAGTGTCCCCTCAACCTTCCAACCAAAATTCATAGTTCCTTTGATCACTTCGATTATCATCTTGGAATCACCCTCTATAACCATAAAAATAATTCCAATTAACAAAGAGATTCTAAGATCCCAAAATAAGGCCATGTCCTTAGCCTATTTTCTTGGTGAATTTTTGAATTTTTAAGATTTATAGTGTAAGCGGCTATTAAGTTACCTTTATGATCCATAATCACACCTCCACCCATAGAAAATCCATGTCTTGCAGCACCATCAAAGTTTAGTTTAAGCCAGGGGGAAGGGGATGTATCCATTTAGTGTTGCTCCTATCTATCTTCTTAATATCAACAAAACTATAAAAAGAGTCAGGGAGTTTCCACTTGTTTGCAATCATACGGTCCCAGTTAGAAGGGGACAACTAGGGATTTTCTAGTGACTAATAGCAATGTTATCCAGTAGTAAACAAGGACACCATCCACAATACTTTAAGAATCCTTCAATATGTGATTGTTCCTTTCTTTCTAGATGCACCAACACACATGTGGAGGAATTTGATCCCACGGTTTCTTATTTGGTCTTTTTATGGGTGTCTCTAATAAAAATGAGCTATTGGATAATTGTATTGAGCACCCATTGTATGTAAAGTCTCTAGAAGATAGTTTACCAGATATTTGAAGCAAGTTGATAGTGTATAAAGAGGTGTTGTCTAGTTTCTTCTTCCTTATTATAGAGGGTGCATCTATTAGGAAATTTGAATCCTCATTTAGAAAGATTCTCCCGGGTTAGGATTTTACCATGCAGAGAGGTCCACCAAAATAAATTGATCTTTGGTATTAGCTAAGAGTTCCAAACCTTCTGCTAGAAGTTAGGGTCTCCATCATATTATATCAACACATTATAAGTAGATTTAACCAAAAGGAACCCTTTTAGTTTTTTGACTGGATAAATTTATCTTCCTTAGAGAAGAGATGGAGTCTCATTTGGCTCAACTATTTCTAGAGTTCAGTGAAGCTTGGAAAGGGATCAAACCTATCCAAATAGGTAGATAAGACATATATTTACATTTCCTTAAAGGAATTATATAATTATAAAGGTAAGTATCAAAGGAGGTCTTCACCCTCTCCATAATCAATTTAAAATTTGGAATTTTATCCAAGCGTTTCTCACCTATACATTGGTCCTCCTAGAATCTGATCAATTTACCATTGCCAAATTGCCATTTTATCCCTTCCTTGATGACAGTTCTACATTTTAGAATATTGTTCTATGCTTTTTATCTATCTGAGAATCTATTCAAATCAAGGACACTATGGAAGCTACCATTGTTAAGATATTTAGCCTTCATGATTTTGCATTAATCAACCTTTTCTAAGGCAAGATTCCAACCAATTTTCAAGATTAAGGTTTTATTAAAATTGATTAGTTTTCTGATCTGAAGGCCTCCCTAAATTTTAGGTCTATAGAGAGTATCCCAATTAACTAAAGTTGGCTTCTTTTTATCTTCCACCTTAGTCCAAAGTAATTTTCTTTGAATTCTCTCTAGTTTTTCAGCCATGGTACCTAGAATTATGAATAGGGTTAAAAAGTTGATAGGAATCTCCTGGAGAAAGGAAGAGGGTAATTAGAGTTTCCCTTCACTTCTTAGAAGCTTACCCTTCCAATCAATAAGATTCTTTTGGATTCTCTTCAGGATGGTGTTCCAAAATGAAAGGGTAACCTCCTTAATGTAATACCCCAAAAATGGGCTATAGGTTCATTAACCTCTTACATCTTCAATTCAAATGAAATTGACATCAAAGTCCTAACCTAAGGCACATCTGCACATTATCGAAATCCTAATTGATTTTATCATAAATTTTGCATCGGGGAATATTCCTAGCAATATTCCTATTTATTCTAATTATCTTTAATTTAATTATTAGTTGGCGATGAATCCTATTTATCCTAAAGTTTGATTAATTGAATATTTTGAATATTTAATTAATTAGATTTAATACTGCCACTTAATTATTTAATTGAATTTAATTAAATTATTCCTAAATTGAATTATTTTATTTTGACAATAAATCTAAAATCTTATGACTAATTAATTAAATTCTTATTTAATTAATTAAAGTCAGTTGTCAATATTTAATAATATAGTTTTTGAATAAAGTTTGATTAAAATAATTGATTAACCCACAAATCAGTTATTTTTAAATTTAAAATCAGTTAAGTTGAAGATAAATCACTTTATTTATTTAATTAATTCATGATTATTTGTGCACATTCAAAGAGCAGTTAAACTTTAAATCAGAAAATCAATTCAAGTTGTTATCTTTTCGAAACTCAACATCTATTTTGAGTTCAAAGTTGATCTAAACTTCTGATTTGAGTTAAAAAGTTGTTCTTGCATGATTTTGCATGATTTTATGACTTATCTATTTCTAATTTCTTGTTAACTCAAAAATCAACCTGAGTTCATCAAGAGTGATTTATGACTTTTTCCATGCACCCTCAAGCCCTGGATTTCTATAAAATCAAGGCTCATCTCTTTACAAATGATCCACAGAATTTGCATACTTACTCTGGCGAATTGACATCAGAGGAATCATCAAGCTTCTTGTAAATCAATGTTTTGTGAGATCAATCTTATTTTCAATTCATTCTAGTTTCATATTTCATATCATTGTTAGCTTAATTTGCATATCATTTCAATCCATTTAGATTAATTTATTATCAGTTTTTCTCATCTTATTGCATCAAAAATTAAAAAAAAAGAAGATTAATTTGCATTCATATTTTATTGCTTTCATCATTTAAATCCTTCGTTTAGGTGTTGCATTTTCACTGATCTTGGTCTAATCTGAGAATACCATACTCGCACCTACTAGAAGGCAGTAAATCACCTGGTTAGCTATATTGTTCTTATTTGCATATTTCAATTTTTGCTAACCTCTAATGTTTTACTGAAGTGTTGTGTCTACAGCTAGGTACAAAATTCACACACACACTTAATAGTAAGGAGGAGGCCCAGATAAGTACCAAGGAGAGTAGCACATTGGCAACCAAGAATGTCCTTGATCTTGTTTTTTAGGTTCATCTTAGTATTGAAGAAGTATAGACTAATTTTCTCATAGTTTATGCACTCATGTCTAGAAACCTTATCATAATCTAGAAGAAGATCCTTCCACTCCCTTACTTTTATGATTAAGGAAATTCCAAAGAGGAACGTATCATCAACAAATAACTACAAAATAGAGGGTGGGAGTGTGGATGTAGCTTTGACTTCATGCAATCTTCCACAAGAACAAAGGGATGAAAAATCCCTTCCAAACACTTCAAAAACCATAATAGAAAGATAGGGTGAGAGGGGATCACCTTTTTTGATTCCCTTCCTAGCTTTAAAGTATTCCCATTGGATCCCATTAATAATGACTGAGTAGCAGACTATCTCAACACATTCCTTAAAAATCCTAATTAGTTTATTATTGAATCGTAGTTTACTCAAAAATTTATACAAAAAGAACCATTTAACCCTATCATAGGCCTTTGAGACATCCATCTTAAGGGCCATACCTTGAATCCAACATTTTTCCATAGAGTGGATAATTTTTGTTAGTTTCAATGCTCTCATCCATAAGTTGCCTTCCAAGAAGATAACCTTTTTGATAGCTACTAATAATTTTATCAAGGAAAGGTTTCAGATGATTAACCAAAACCTTGGAGAAAATCTTTTAGATCTAGTATTGTACAAACGTATCAACCTAAAATTAGTCATTTTGTTGGGGTCCTAAGTTTTTAGGACCAAAAAAATAAAAATATTATTTAGCTTCTTGAGGAGTTTACCGGTCCTTAGGAAGTCTCTTTCAACCATAGTAATGTAATAGTTGATAATATCCTAGAAATATTAGCAAAAGGAAGGGAAAACCATAAGGGCCAAGGGCCTTATAAGTTCCCATTGCAAAGATCACATATCTAACTTCTTCATTAAAAATTGGGGCAATAATCTGATTAAATTATCTTCCTCCCCAATTGTAGTAGTGAGGTGGCTTAAGAGTTTGTTAGTAAGCACACCATTGTGATTGTCAACATTGCCAAAATAAATTTGTAGGAAGTAATGGGAGGAAAATTATCCAATCTTATCATCATCAATGACTTCTTGATTGATCTTATTCATAAAACATTTGATTAGGATTCCTCTTTTTATGTCTACTAGTAGATCTATGGAAGATAGTTAAATTCTTGCCTCCCTCTTTCAACCACTATATCCTTGACCTTTGTTTCTAGTAAATTTCTTCTTTTTTGATATTGTATTTCTACTTTATCCTATTCTTCTTCTTCTTTTCTTCTTCTTCTTCTTCTTCTTCTTCTTCTTCATGTAGAGATACAAAAAAGTTTCTAGAAATAATCATATTTTGAATATAGTCTAGTTTAGAGCCTATCTCTTTCATTTGGTGGAAAATGTTACCAAAGGTGGACTTGTTCCATTATTTAACTTCTTTTCTAATAAGGTCCAATTTTTGAGCAATCATATACATAGCAGATCCCTAATCTAGAGTGTTCCACAATTTCCTAATACAACACCTAAAATCAAGATGGGAGATCCACATAATCTCAATTTTGAAGGATTGGAGTCGAGAGAAGGGTTTTCTAGTCCAGTGAAGGAGAATGGGGTTGTGATCTGAGACAATTCTAGGGAGAGCTCTAAGGGTGGAATTGTATCCCAAATCCTAGTAGGTTGAAACTAGGAAGCGATCTAGTTTAACTTGAGTCAAATGAGAGACCTTACGACTATTTGACCAGGTAAAGGGATTTCCTAAGAGATCCATATCCATGAAACCACTTCTATTGATGAAATCAGAAAGGCCATTCACGTTTTCAATATAATCAATCAAACCTCCCAAATTTTCTATGGGAAATAGTGGAGACTTAAAGTCTCTTTCCACCATATAATTCACATTCCTATCTTCCAAAATGAGAGATGTGGCCTCATCCCACAATAAATTTCTACCAATCTGAGACTTTGGAGAATATACATTAAATAAATGGCATTTGAAACTACCTAATCTAAGGGACAATTCCATGTAATTATTGGAGGAAGCATAAGCTTCACCATCTACCTTATTCAGAGTCCAGATAGTAGCCACACTGCTTGAGGATCCATCAACCTCACTAAATAAGGAGGATCTTGACCATAATCTACCAATAATCGAGGATAAATTATGGCTAGATATCTTAACTTCTTGTAACAAGAGAACATCAATTTTGAGATCCATAATATATTGTCTAAGGGAAAACTTATTCTGGGGGCTATTCAATCCCCTCATGTTCCAAGAAAGGAACTTCATTTCTTATTCCTATTGTTGACATCTAGAGTAAGTTGTTGCACATTAAAATTTTTTCTTACCATGGCCTCAAGTGTCTATACACCCTTTCTAAAGGTCTGCCATCTTTATTATCAGTTCCCACATTAACATTTTTGGTTCTTTTTTTCTTCTTTTATTTTTTATAATCTTCTTCATCTAGACAACCAATAAAATAAGAAAAGAGGAAGGGTTTTGTCTCCAGAGTGATAATTACTAACTTAGTAACTTCACACAAGTTGTGCACTAAAGTAGGGGAAGGGTGAGAAACTATATCATGGGTAGTATTAGTTTTCTTGGGCTTCTTAGGATCACTTTCCCTACTTCCTTCAACTTATGAACACAATTATTAGCTTCTTCAAAAGTACTACTAGTGAGAATTTTGGTATTACTAGAGTTACTTACTGTACTTTCATCATTTATCTAGACTAATAAGCCCATAATAGTCATTCGTTTCTTTGAATTCTCTTCCATGGGCTTGGAATTTGAGGGAGGCTAACCCTTTTTCTCAGAGAGATGAATCTCTCCTTCTTCTAGTGAACCATGGGTGATAACTGTATCATTCTTATCCTACATCGAGTCATGGGATTTCACTATCTCAAGGGTTCTATCAGTGAAGGGGTAATCATCAAGAATGAAGGATTGACTCTCTTGATTTTTTCCTAGAACTTGAGGGGGGGAACACTTCTCCTTAAGTTGAGTTTCTTTTGGCACATGAGCCTTACAATCAACAATAACATGCCCCTACTTGGAACATCCCTGGAAGTAAAGGATAGCATTTTCATAGACCATGGCTTGAGTCCATTTCCCCTATTTAGATTTTAAAGCAATCAAATTGAGACGACACTTATTAACATTAATATTAATATAGAAAGGTGTAAATACTAACTTGGTTTTTGTTAGTGTGACAAGATCTATAGTGATGTGTTGGCCATAGGAGTTGCCAATCCACCATAAAATATTTTCGTTTCAAAACTCCATAGGAATTCCAGGTAACTAGACCAATATTGGGGCCATCCTATTGAGCTCGACTAAAGGATCAAATCTTGGTTTCCATTTGGAAAGGGCTAAGAAATGTTTTTCATAGTTCTACAACCCTAAGAGGACAAAGATGAGGTCTTCCTTTGTAGTGAACTTGAATAGGAACAATCCCCTTTACATCACACTAATGGAGACTTTTCCCTTCAACTTCAAGTGAGAATTATCCCATCTATGGACCATGTCAATCATCAACTAAAAGGAAAATAATTTCCCAACCAACGCAAAATGCAATGAGGACACAATCTTTCCCATGACCATGTTTGGAAAAATGATCTTTGTGCCTTGCTTAGAATAGGTAATATCTAGGATGCCTTTCCAATCTAATTTTAAAATCCCTCCAACATTTTTCCCACCATCATTGTTGGAAGTAGGATCCCCAAACAAAGTTTTGGATGTTTTCTCAGAGACACTAGAATCTATGTGCACAAGGCCAGACCTAGAGGATACCAAGGCCTTAATCGTATCTGGGGATGGGTCAAAAAGTGGGGAGATCTCACTCTAGAATCTACAGCCATGTGTAGGGGAAGTTTGAAAAACTTGGCCAGGAAAACACAAAGTAGAAGAGCGAGAGTTGCTGAGCTTATTGAATATAAGAGTACTTTGTTATTGTCTCTACACATGTTAAGCACATCTCTTATTAGATTATCCCTTCAAAACAATCACACATTGAATATGCCGGGGGGGGGGGAGATCTCACTCTATAATCTGTAGCCATGCATAGGGAATATTTGAAAACCTTGGCCAGGAAAACACAGAGAACAAGAGAGGGAGTTGCAGAGGTTGTTGAATGTAAGAGTACTTTGTTATTGTCTCTACATATGTTAAGCACATCTCTTATTGGATTATCCCTCCAAAATAATCACACATTGAAAATTACTAGCTAGATAAAATTGAGCCATTTAGACATAATTGTGTTTAGCACATTGGTGTTCCATAATATCAAACTCTTAGCTTCTATCATTTCAGACCTCTCACTTGAAATATACTACAGATTTCAATATCTACATCTTTATTGATATCTCAATATCCAAAAGTAACACCTTAATGATTTTCATGTAAACCTTAATTTATCTAATCTTATTTTAGTAATATCTATTTTATATAGCCCACATGGGTAATAGAATTGGCTTGAGGTTGTGGGTAGTTCCCCATGGTCTTGGGTTTGAAATTGCTCTCGGATTTAAGAGGTGGGACATCTGGTGGGCGGCTGATCTCACCTGTGGCGAACTAGTCTCGCCCTAGGTCGCACAGGTACCCAAAATATAGGTTGCTAGTCACTAGACTAGGTTGCAAGAATACCCCATGTATTAAAAAATAAATATCTAATTTATATCACAATTGATTTATCATACTCAACTCCTTTAAGTCACTTAAAATCCAAATATTTTGTTTTCTACAAAGCTAAAAGAACTAAATAGTTACCAAAATAATGTGTCAAATAATGTCTCTACATATGCTAAGTACTCCTCTTATTGTGGATTGTCCCTTCAAAAGCAATCACGCATTGAAATTCTTTACTAAAACTAAGTTGAAAATCTAAATGATCACAGGGCAGTGCGTCTCCAAAATGAAGATGGTAGCCATAAACATTGCTCGTATGCATCAACCCATGCAAAACTTTCTACAAGTGTTCAGCAGCAGTGTTTGTCTGCCATTCAATCAGAGCAGGAAACTATTCTAATACTGTTTTGATACCATCCAGCCGCAATATTTCTATAATATTCAATGTATTGCTGCGGTTTTATGTTTTGATTGCTCATTCTGCTGGTCTTTGATTATCAAGCTGAATACAATAAAAGAAAACCATGGGAAACTTATGGCATGTGAATTTTGCTAAATTCTCCATTAAATTCCAAACTGTTTCAAATTAAAGCATAATGGCATATGATGCATGAACGTACCTTTAGTGCGACCAGCTTTTCAATACTTTTCATGTCACTCATTTTCAAGGCTCTCCTGTTTTCCAGACAAAATCAAGCTCAATGACGTCCAATCCTTGCAGGGTGGCAGAAATGACATGATCCAATGCTTATATTAAAATCTGTTTCAAAACCCTAAACCCTAAATTGTGGGACCTTTAATTCAATGATTGAATGTGCCAGCCTCATTTCCTAGTAAGGAGAGCAAAACTTTCTCACGCTTCTGTTTTTGTTTTCTGAGTTACATCAACGTAGAAGTTGATGGTAATGGAGCACTCCCCGTACGTTAAAAAGAATGATATAATGGCAGAGGGCAGGTATTGGAATGGACAGGCACTATGAAGAAAAGCACTCAGAGATCATGGCTTGTACATCTGCATTTCAAATTATTAATAGTTTTGTAAGGCTTGTGTCCCCACAACAAAGTGAGAGCTTCAATCCTTGGCTCCAACGTGGAATTCCTTCCCTTGTGGATAAGGATGCAAATCAAATCTATGATGTTTGAGACGCGTATTTAAGCAATAATCAAGAATTCTCATAAGTAGACAAGCACTATAAAAGGTTTTCACACGGATATATGGTAATCATAGACTATTGTGATGAGGTGCTCATTTTGTAGTTGCAATGTAAAAATGAATATTCCTCTCACTGTTTATTATCTTTTGAGTGGGAGTGGTTTATTGTGATTATATATTGATAAATGATTAAATTTTTTTGGATAAAGTTGAGTTCTTTTTTACATGTCACTATTTTCTATTTGTATTCATTTATGTTCATTTGATCTTTGATGTATGAAACATGTTGTTAAGCAATAATCAAGACCTACCATAAGTAGATAAGTACTCCAAGGTTTTCACATGGATATGTGGTAAATATAGACTATTGCGATGAGGTGCATTATTTTATAGTTGCAATATAAAATTGTCTATTCATGTCAATTCCTATTATATTTTGGGTTGGAGTAGTTTAATGTAAGTATACATGGATAAACGATATACTTTTGGATAAAGTTGGGTTCATTTCTTTATATATTACCTTTTTCTATTTATATTCATTTTCGTTCATTTGATCTCATTTTCATACTTTTTTTTTTTCAATACATGTGCATGCACTTACACCATTACATTCAATATCCACCTTGATAGTAGTAGCATTTTAGTCCAAAGTCAACCCCACAACATGTCGGATTGATTTTGTATGATGCAAAGTTGACCTAAAAACTAAATGTGTCTATATACATTAGATTAGGTATCCAAAGATAGATTCATCTTGATCAAATGACTTATTGTTGTCCACAAGGAAAAAGTAGGTCAAATGGGACGTCCTTATGGATGGGTGACTTGCTTGTTTGGGTTTGGTCCTCACATTGTAGTAATAGGTAGATAATGGGTGGTAAAGGTGTCATTTGGATAGGATGTGAAGCTCCAAGAATGTATTGGGTGGTTATGTGCACAAGTAGGTGATTTTTAAAATGATTAACCATTTGACAAGAAGCAAAGGTGGAAAAGGTGGACCCTTTCTCAATATCTCCCTCACAAGGCCATGGACTATTGTAATCATAAACTATTGTGATGAGGTTCTCATTTTGTAGTTCATATAGAAAAATGTATATTCATGTCAATGTCTATTATCTTTTGGGTTGGAGTGGTTTAATGTGATTATATATTGATAAATGATATATTTTTTATAAAGTTGGGTTCATTTTTCTAAATGTGACCATTTTCTATTTGTATTCATTTATGTTCGTTTGATCTTTGAAACACATTATTAAGCGATAATCAATATCTACCATAAGTAGATAAGCACTCAAAGGTTTTCACATGGATATGTGGTAAATATAGACTATTGCGATGAGGTGCATCATTTTATAGTTGCAATATAAAATTGTCTATTCATGTCAATTCCTATCATATTTTGGGTTGGAGTGGTTTAATGTAAGTATATATGGATAAACGACATACTTTTGTACAAAGTTGGGTTTGTTTCTTTATATGTCACATTTTTCTATTTATATTCATTTTCGTTCATTTGTTCTCATTTTCATGCTATTTTTTTTTCAATACATGGGCATGCACTTACACCATTACATTCACTATCCACATTGACAGTAGTAGTATTTTTGTCCAAAGTCAACCCCACAACATGTAGGATTGATTTTGTATGATGTAAAGTTGACCTAAAAATTAAATGTGTCTATATACATTAGATTAGGTATCCAAAGATAGATTCATCTTGATTAAATGACTTATTATTGTCCACAAGGAAAAGTACGTCAAATGGGACATCCTTATGGATGGGTTACTTGCTTGTTTGGGTTTGGTCCTCACATTGTAGTAATAGGTAGATAATGGGTGGTAAATGTGTACCCTTTCTCAATATCTTCCTCACAAGACCATGTACTATTATAATCATAGACTATTGTGATGAGGTGATCATTATCGTTTGGGTTGGAGTGGTTTAATGTGATTATATATTGATACATGATATATTTTTGATAATGTTGGGTTCATTTTTCTATGTGTTACCATTTTCTATTTGCATTTTTATTTATGTTCATTTGATCTTTGATGTTTGAAACTTGTTGTTAGGTGATAATCAAGACTACAATAAGTAGACAAGAACTCAAAGGTTTTAACATAGATATGCTGTAAATATAGACCATTGTGATGAGGTGCATCATTTTATAGTTGGAATATAAAATTGGCTACCCATTTGAATTCCTATCATATTTTGGGTTGGAGTGGTTTAATGTAAGTATATATGGATCATCGATATTCTTTTGGATAAAGTTGGGTTCATTTGTTTATATGTCCTATTTTTCTATTTATATTAACTTTCATTCATTTGATCTCATTTTTATGCTAAATTTTTTCACTACATGCGCATGCACTTACACCAATAAATTCACTATCCACCTTGATAATAGTATCTTTTTTGTCCAAAGTCAGCCCCACAACATGTAGGATTAATTTTGTAGATACAAAATTGACGTAAAAATTAAATGTGTCTATATACTCTAGATTAGGTACCCACAGATATATTCATCTTGATCAAATAAAAGAAAAAGCGAGTCAAATGGGAGGTCTTTATGGATATGGGTAACTTTCTTGTTTGAGTTTGTTCCTCACATTGTAGTAATAGGTAGATAATTGGTGGTAAATGTGTCATTTGGATGGGATGTGAAGCTCCAAGAATGCATTGGGTGGTTATGTGCACAAGAAGGTAGTTTTCTTAAATGATTAACCATTTGACAAGAAGAAAAGGTCAAAATGGTAGACCCTTGCTCACTATCTCCCTTACAAGGCCATGAACTATTACAATCATAGACTATTGTGATAATATGCTCATTTTGTAGTTGCAATAGAAAAATATATATTCATGTCAATGTTTATTATCTTTTGGGTTGGAGTGGTTTAATGTGAATATATATTGATAAATGATATATTTTTGATAAAGTTGGGTTCATTTTTCTATTAGTCACCATTTTCTATTTGCATTCATTTATGTTCATTCGATTATTGATGTTTTAGACATGTTGTTAGGAAATAATCAAGACCTTACTATAAGTAGACAAGCACTCAATGGTTTTCACATGGATATGCATTAAATATAGACTATTTTAATGAGGTGCATCATTTTATAATTACAATATAAAATTATCTACCCATTTCAATTCCTATCATATTTTGGGTTAGAGTGGTTTACACTTTTTTAGACATGCAAATTTTTGCTAAAATAACACATTTTTAATAAAATATGATGATTTAAACCTTGAGAAGTTCCATTTGAAGGAATTAATTACAAATGGTTAGCTCAAAGCCTCTTAGATAAAAAAAAAAAACATTGATATAACATCTGGGTATGTGCAGGATCATGGTATGCCAAAAAGTGGCGATGTGAAAAAGAAGTCCTGATTGATAGACTCTTTGAAAAAGAACTATAACTTTCAAACAATATAACATTTTTGAAATCTGAAATATACATCACATTCTATGATTCACCTAATACTATAATAATAAACAATTCTTTTAATTTGATGAAGTTTAGACTAATTTAAGATGGTCAGACATGAAAATTTTTATATTCAGGAAAAATTTTAGCAGAAAATCATAATTAATTATTTACTTGGAAAAAAATACAAAAAAATATACATCACATCTGGACATGAGTCTACTACTTTTATCTAGAATCTTATAAAAAAATATTATCATTTGATTTTTTTTAATGTGGTCAGACATACACCTACTTGTTATCTTTCTAGTCTTGATTGATATCTACTTATTGAAAAATAGCTATAACTTTCAAAATGTATAACATTTTTGAAATCCAAAACATGTGTCACATTCTATGATTTTCCTACTACAAGAAAAATAAAAAAAGTTTTCTATTTGATAAAGTTTAGACTAAGTTAACGTGGTCAGACACGAGAGTCTTTGTATTTTGGAAAAGTTGTAGAAGAAAAATTATAATTAATTATTTAATTGGAAATCAATTACAAAAAAATATGTGTCACATCCAAACATGATTCTACTACTTATATCTATAATCTTGTAAAAAAAAATTATCATTTGATTGTATTTAAGGTGGTCAGACATACAACTACTAATTTTTTCTTGAAATTTCTGTACTACTATATTGAAATTTGAAATTTTCAACATATAGAATAATTGTTTTTCAAAAAGGCCTAGTATCTTAGAAACTAAATTCAATTTTCTCCAGATTCTATTCTTACATATTTTTGATATAATATTTATAACTTTTTCAAATTTTAATGTCAACTTGCCTAAACCTGATTTTCCAAATTTTCATTGCCACTTAAGGGCATAGTTTGGCATGCCATGATCCTGCACATATCCGTCTATACTCCTCATTCATACCTACAATGGAATTTCCTTCGTACCTATTGAAATGCCGACAAAAAATTACTTCAACTTTATATTTTGGTAGATCAAATGAATTCATTTGACAAACCTATCTATGTAGTAAGGTACTATTGAGAAAAATCTTTCCAATGATTATAATGTTAATATATAATAAGTTTATTATGAGTTTTTATTTTTAGTTTTACTAAACATAGATATTTCACCGCATGTCTACCTCTATGTTTGACGCTTATGGAAAAATAGTAAATGAGAGCAAAAAATTTCTAAAAAAAATCTATGCCCTAGGTATTGAAGTTATCTTTCTATCAAAAAAAAATAATGAAATTGGACAAATACACGACAAGTTATAAGCTATGTAGTCAAGGTATGTCAAAATTACAAGTTAGTCAACTTCAAACATTAATAAAATATGCAATAATCATGGTAATATCATAAAACCAATTACATGCCCTTCGTATGGATGTTACAAAACTAAATTAGAAAGAATCGCATTGATATCTATTTTAGAAAAAAAAAGTTATGCTCTATGAAAACAATGTAACTCTTTGAAAATGATATTTTCAGCAACATACCAATTTTGGTGGGAGAAAGAAAAATCTATTTAAATCAATTCAAAAATAAAAATAAAAATCATATTTAGAATCTAGACAGAAAATTCTAAAAGACTCTAATTTACTTCATCTTCCAATTTCAAACGGTTTAACGATAATATGGATCTAAATTTGAAAGTTTTTTTCAAAATGTAGAGTTCAGTGTCCGTTCAGGCAAAAAAGTGTAACCCACTATTGTGGGTTCACCCTATATCTCGATCATCGATATACATTTGGATAAAGTTGGGTTCATTTATTTATATATCACCTTTTTCTATTTGTATTAACTTTCGTTCATTTGATCTCATTTTTATACTATTTTTTTACTACATGTGCATGCACTTAGACCAATACATTCACTATCCACCTTGTGTATGCAAAATTAGGTGAAAACTATTCTAAATGATATATTAACTATTATAAGATTAATAAATCAAACTAATTAGCAAACTACAATGAAGAATACAATAAAATGAAGCTAAAATAACATTTTACCTTCACCTACCATATAGCTTGTCTCCATTGCTCTCCTAGCTTTGATTTCTTGAAGATGGTGAGCTCTCAGATTTCCAATTTGAAGCTCCTTGCCCAAAATGTCACCAAAGTGTGGAGATTTGTATGAATGAGTGCAAAATGGCCTAAGCTTGATTATGCAAAACTAATGGATGAAATGGAAGTGATATGGAGATAACTTGGATGCTTGATTGCTTGATTGCTCATTCACTATTAGCTATTAGCTCACAAAGGGAAAATGAGGCTCCTTTTATAGAGTTTTGGAGGATCCAAGCCTAGGTGGCACAATCCTACGGTGGAGAATGAAAGGTGGAAGATCCCAGGGCTAGGATTGACTTAGTTGAAGGGTTTGAGAGAAAGGGGGATGTAGTTGTAATGTGAGAGGAAGAATAGGGATGATGTTCCTCTCACATTGACATGGAAGAGAAGAAGGTGGAAGGGAAAGACACATGTCAAGTGTCTCATAAAGACCAAAGAGAGGAAGAGGGAAGGACTTCTTCCTCATGAGGAATCTTTGTACAAGTGTCCTACGAGTCATCTTTGACCCTTAGAGGTGGCTTGAGAAGCCCCTTAGGAATAGGGATTGTCTCTTGAATTGGTTTGAGAGAAGACATGTGGTCATGAGACCAAATCTTATGAGGCCACATAGCCCTTAAAGATAGGACATGTGTGGGTGATGATAATGATTAATAAATAATTAATAATAATTATTTATCTTAGCCAAGGTGATGTGTTAGGTGAGTAGGTAGATGAGATGGAATAGGGGACTTAGTCATATTTAGGTGATTGTGTAATTGATTAAATCACTGTAATAGACTATTTAGAAGACTTAGGATAGGAGAATAAACTATAGTGAATCTATTAAATAAATTGAATAATTTATCTAATAAATAGAGGAATAAATATTAATTAAATAATAAATATTTAATTAATTCATCAAGTCAATATTTAATTAAATAATAAATATTTAGTTAATTAATGAGGTCACTTTTTAGTGTATACATTTTCCCCCTCTTTGAAATAATGTGCTGGTCACATTGTTTCAAAGAAAAATTCAAGCATTTTTGCCCCTGCCCCAGACAATGTCTTAGATGACCTATGCATGCCCCCTCAAGAGATTTATTGAAAAAAAATTAATTTAATTTATTTGATTTGATGAGGTTGTTTTGTTTTCTTCTTTTTTTTTCGGTCAATCAATCTCACGAAAGAAACAGGATGAAATATTGATGAAAACGAGGTGAGTTGGGGATCCACACATCAAGCAAAATGGGTCCACAGGCTATATATAGGGCTAAGGGGTCCACAATAGGGTCATTGTGCACACTTGTCAGTTGGAGATTGGAGCTAGTCGAGAGAGAAGAGAAGAGCTGAGAAGATGTCGTTCCCACTGTCAAACCACTGATTTGAGAGAGTCAGATGCTTCAACAGGCCACCCGATTTAGGAGAGCCGGTAGGTTACTCGATCCTCTTTGTGATTTTGATGAATTTTTGCATTTCGATTATGATTTGTAGTATGTGTAGGGTAGAATCAACCATAGGTTAGATTAGGAAAAATTAATTTTCGTAGGCGAATCACATATGCGCAGTTGCGACGCATATATGCATAGCAATGGGCCATGTTTGCGCAGCAAACTAGTAGTTCTGCACATATGTATGTGACACCTGCGCATGTGTTTTAGAAAAAAAAATTTGACTGCGCTTTTGTTAAATAAAAGTGTACAAATGTTGTTTCTGCACATTTGTCAAGTCATGATGCGCAATCATGAAATAAATGTGCGCAAATGTATAAACTGCGCATATGTCCAGTGTTTTGGTGCAAATGTAGAAATCTAGGAAAATAAAAAGGGGTTCTGCGCAAGCATTTTTCTGTGTTGCACATTTGTGTTAGATGGTAGAATGTAAAAAATGGAGCAAGTTAATTAGGTCAAACTTTATTTCGATAAGCCATTTTGATATGTCAGCACTGTACTTGGATCAATTAAGTCAAGATAGATAACATTGTAGCCTAATCGGTAATTAACTCTCTTGATTTTAGATAATTGATATAATCATCTATTAGGACATGTAATAAACATGTGTTCGATTGATAGATAGGATAGATAAATTATTGAGATTGATCAAAATCTGATTGTTTGATTGATTGATGTTGATAGGAGGATATCACAGATACTTTGATGTCACAGGAGAGATATCACGTGACTCAAAATTTGAGACCGGCATTGTCAAAGACTGACAGATTGTTGATTGGGGCTACGGGGCTATATCACATCATATACACGCCTGAGATTCAGGTGAATCTGGGCATGCTGACAGCACTAGCAGAGAGATGGCACTTGGAGATGAGTACCTTTCATCTCCCCATAGGAGAGATGACGGTTACATTAGAGGATGTTTATCACATCCTATGACTACCTATCACTAGGGAGTTAGTACAATATGATTGCCACGGAGGGCTGACAGAGTGTAGAGCAGTTTTTGGAGATGATGATATTGATGAGACATAGATTAGCTGGGAGGACATGGTTGATTTCTACGAGCCACTTCCCATTGTCCTGGCTGGAGCCATTGGAGGTTACGTATGTCCAGACTGGAGATCACATGGTTTTGTAGTTGGTTGGGGTCAGAATCTGTAGAGGATGTTGGAGGAGGGGACCCATTTTGCTTGGGGGGTGTGTCTGTTGGTGCATCTATATCATGATTTGCATCAGGTGGTGTACCACAGAGGAGCATCTTTATCAGCTAGTGTTACATTGCTCCATGCTTGGGCATGGGAGCACATTGTGGTTACACATCTAGTAGCTATGAGGTTTCAGGGTGTTGGATAGTCTTATATCTTTTTGTATGCAGTCATCCAGACTCAGCATAAGCTGGGTCAGTTAGAGTTTTGGTGGTATACCTTCGACACCATAGACTCAGTGATCTGGAGACCCTACCTGGATTGTGAGCCATGGGAGGATGAGCAGCAGCTCAGATTCTATTTTGAGTCTAGATGGTTGATAGAGAGGACACCCTATATCATTGAGAGGCAGTTGGTTAGCCGGGTGTTATGATAGTTTGACATGATGTAGGGATTGTCGTAGGGGGTGATAGAGTTTGCCTACACACATCAGGAGCAGGGAGACTGGGGACCAATGGTGTCCTTTGAGATAGCTCGATAGGATTTCCTAGACATGTCATTTTAGGCATGGTCCATGACACAAGGGTCATAGACCTAGGTATGATAGAAAATTATGAGAGGCACCTGAGAGAGCATCCATTCCCAAGGTTAACTAATCCGGCGGAGAGGCCACCCGAGAGAGACATCGCAGAGAGACACCAAGATAGGTGAGGAGGCCAGGATAGGAGAGTTTGATGGAGGGGAGGAGGTGATGGTAGAGGCCGTGGTGATGATGGGGATGATGGTGGTGATGGTGGAGGTAGAGGAGAGAGAGCTGGGCCTTAGATGAGAGGAAGAGGTGTACCACTACGGGGACTGATGCCACATCTTGCGAGATAGATATAGGGACAAGTACGAGCACAGGGTGCTACAGGTGCCCCATTATAGGTTCTAGTAGGTGTTTTAGGATAGATACCAGTAGTTGTCTCGATATAGGTAGATCCAGCAAGATAGGCATAGGTACCAGTGCAGGATGAGGCTGATGTCATACTGGGACAGGAGAGAGTTGTACATGGTGGACTTGTACAGGATAATATATAGGACAAGCATATGCTTGATATGGTAGGACAGGATATAGAGATGCCAGATGTGGATGCCCAGGGTGAGAAGGTAGAAATGGACATTGGGGATAGGATCCCTATCTATAGAGGGGCGCTACTAAGGAGGAGGACCTAGACATTGATTCATTGCTAGTCAGACTAGCAATGAAATAGGTACAGGCAGACTGTGTCCTTGGACTAGAGAGATGGGTGGAGAGACTGGAGAGGGAGAACGTCGAGATTAGGTGTGAGTGAGACGTCACCATAGAGAGACTAGGGGAGTCTGAGGCACTATTAGATGAGCTATAGAGGACAGAGGACTTGGGACCCCATGGAGATAGTCTTCGTGCGATGGTGTGGGCTGGGAAGGAGATCTCCTACTGTTGGGATGCATACAGACAGGTTGTACCCAGTGATTAGTGGATTGGGAGCTTTAGAGAGAGCTCATTTGTAGTTAGGACAACTGTGTATGAGAGGCATGGACCGATGGGTAGTGGAGGCATATCATCATGTCCTCCTAGAGCACCCATAGGTTTAGGAGATCTGACAGGAGCTTAAGGTTCAGGGGATCCAGCAACACGGGGTCTTATTGCATCGCGCAGACAGCGACAGACCAAGTCTAGAGGTAGTGGCTCATAGATAGATGACATCATTGTATACACACTCTTGTATCATTATAGTTCATTATGTTATTGACTTGATGTACACTCTTGGATACATTATCATTTATGAGATATCACTAGACATTTGGACATTTTATTGTTTTATGGACACTTATACGATGGACTCTATATATATGATGATGCAGTTCTATTTTGGTTTGCGTTGATGATTATATACATGTGCGTACTGACATATGCAGGATGTGATGATGTACTTTGATATGCATAGTATGGATGTTCAATAATGCAAATGGGTTACTTTCTTGTGAATTCATAATGGTTAATGATCTAGTATATGATGATGATATTTATTTAAAGGCACGTCTCAAATAATTATCTATGTAATGCTTTTTGGTTACGAATGCAATGATGTAATTAATGATATGAATAATGAGGAATATAAAATGGATAATAAATGAATGATGTAATGCAAATGATATTGTATGTAATGAATGAAAATGTACCTAATATGATATTATGTAACAACCTACAACATGATAAAAGATAATGGGATTAAATGATAACTATAATGAAACATCACTGTAAATGATCAAAATATGCATGTTAATATATATGGGTAATATACAAATGAACACACCTAATGAAGATAATACATGTCCTAAATGAATTACACAAAATGATTAAGTGTGATAATGAAAATGGAATATGCAAAAAGTCTTAAGATGCAAGATGAAAATTTAATGTTTTTGTTGCCCAAATGTCGTCAACTTAAATAATAATGTATCTGACACAAGAAGAAAGAACCAGGAGAACAGATGACCTAATAAGCAAGATAACCTACAAATCCCTATAAAAGGAGCACTGATATGCAATCATGAGTTGGTTAAGTGCAATGCAAAAATGAAATATAAAATGAATATCTCCACAACTTCATGTAACATCTTAGAACTTCATAATAATTGGAATTTGATTTTCATCATTGAGCTCGTTATGTTGCAAGGGAATGCAAGCATCATGGTATAATTAAACCAGGATGACCTGATCATTTCTTGCATGGAGTTTAATATAGAAAACTTGACAAGCATCTAGGTATAATTGAACCAAGATGACCTGAGTTTCATTTGCATAACAGACAAGGAATATTTCCCCCTCCATCAGGGAACAAATATTTGGAGTCGAGGTAGGTGTGGTGTATCACCATTAATAGCATTTGTAGAACAATATGATTAATATGTTGTCAAGACTATTAAACTAATGAAGGCACTTATGCATAGACACCCCAATTACTTGTTCATTTGATTTCATCAGAAAATATCCAACAAATAGCAATCAAAGATAAATATCATGCCCCATCCCGGCTATTCTAATCAATGACATATGAGAGTTTTGAACTCATGTCAAAGATATCCTGGAATAGCATAGGGAACACGATGACAGTGAAATCCAGATATGAATGCATAATCTATAACAAACTAGTCTAACATGCCTGCCATGAATATACATTTATTTTTCCAAAAGATAGTGTAAGGTACATTGATCAGGTTGATTGATGTATAGTCAAATGTATAGATAAGCAGTCATATTTCAAAGGATAGATCAAAGATTATGAGTCATCATGAGGATATCATTGTGTAAGAACGTTTGATTGTGTTTGCTCGTCTGGTGAAAATACTCTATTTTGTCCTCTAAGAGTCGTGGCTATCATAGATCCACTTCCTAAACTAGGTTGAGGACATGCCCCCAGGTAGGTGATGGACTGACTTATTATGGATGAAGAAGGACACAACAAGACTAGGATGAAGACCAAGACATTAGACCAAGCTATGATGGGGTTTTATTATGGGTAGATACAATGGATGGTGCATGAACTGGTCATTTTATTATGATATATACATGGTGGGAATGGTGACTGACTAGCCATTTAATTATGGATATATACAATGAACGAACACACTAGAAGAATCCTAATAGATAGAGGAGCTAACTTGTCACACATAGTGCCTATTGCTAGGTTTTCACCACATGCTTTTATTGCAATTTTCTTTTGATTTTTTGATTTTTTATCTTATCTATATACATATTATATTCATATCCCTTGCATTGGGATTTCAAACATAGAACTTCTTGATGTGCATACTGTTAAGAGGCTTAGCCAAAGGATCTCCCTCAGGTGTAGACAACTGATAAGCTCCAGAGCCATAGACTACTGTAATCACAAAAGGACCTAGCCAATTGGGTTGGAACTTGCCCTTCTTCTCACGATGTTGCTAATTTTTGGGATTCTCTCAAAGGACTAGATCACCCAGCTAAAAATCTCTAATTTTTACTTTGCTATTATACTATCAAGACATTCGCTGCTAATAGACTTTTAAATGATCATAGGCTCTCTGACAGCGTTCATCCAACAATTCTAATTCAGTCAACCGTGAAACTCTATACTCTTCATCTGGAATTATATCTTTTAGAGAGACATGAAGAGAAGGCAACTCGACCTCAAGGGGAAAGACAACTTCATAACCATAGACAAGGGAATATGGTGTGGCCCTAGTTGTGGTATGGATGGAAGTGCGATAAGCCCATAAGGCAGGATTCAATTGAATATGCCAGTCACGACCAGTGTCACTGACAGTCTTTTGTAGGATTTTGACAATGGTTTTATTAGACACCTCAGCTTGGCCATTACCCTGGGGATAGTATATGGTGGAATAGTTATGGGTGATGTGGAATTTTTCACACAGTTCATCCATGTCTTGATTTTGGAACTGCTTCCCATGATCAATAATAAGATAAATAGGTATACCATATCTGCAAATGATATAGTTTAGGATAAACACCGATATTTGTTTTCTTGTGGCAGTGATCAAGGGAATGACCTCAATCGATTTGGTAAAATACTCAGTGGAAGTGATAATCCATTTATGACCATTAGAAGATGGAGGGTTGATCATGCCCACAAGGTCGAGTCCCCACTAATTGAATGGCAAGGTGGTCGTAAAAGGATGAAGCTCCTATGCTGGTGCATGAATAAGATTCCCATGTATCTGACATTTCTTGCATGCCCTAGCAAAGTGAAAGGAATCTATCTCCATAGTAGGCCAATAGTAACCCATATGCATGAGTTTCGTAGCCAAGGAAGGACCACTTGAATGTATTCCACAAATACCCTCATGTACATCTCGTAAGGTAGTTTGAGCTTCATCATGTTCAAGACATCATAAGAGAGTATCGTCAAGACCTCGCCGATATAGGATGTCAGATATTAGGACATAGCGGGAGGCTTGGCGGAGAAAGGTCCATTTTTTATTTCGGGATAGGTCAGGGGGTAGGATATCATTTTTTAGATAAGAGTAGATTTTTCCATAAATCAGGGAGTCATGTGGACAATAAGATGGCATATAATACTTGTATCAGGATCATCATATGCTGGACAAGTCGAGGATTCCACCAAGAACTCAAAACAGGCTTTAGTATCCTCTGCATCAAACAGAGAAGCAATCGTAGCCATTGCATCTGCAGCCTTGTTGTCATGCTGTGGAATCTGCTCAAAAGTGATGATTGAGAAATATTGTTTGAAGTCATCAACCATATGTTTATATGGTAATAACTTGTCATCCTTAGTCTAATAGTCATCATTAACTTGGTTGATAATTAACTAAGAATCTTTGTAGACATTTAGTTCAGTGAATTTCCATTGTAGAGCCATCTTTAACCCAATCATCAAAGCTTCATATTAGCTACATTATTTGTGCAAGGAAAAAGTATCTTATAAGATTTTGGAATTGTGTATCCTTGCGGTGTGACAAAGAGAATGACAGCTCCTGAACCCTATTGAGTACATGATCCATTGAAGTATAGTTTCCATGTTTGTGTAGATAATGCCAAGATGTGTGCATCTGGAAACTCTATATATATAGGTTGATCATCTGTTAATGGTGCCTCAGCTAATTGATCTTCTATCACTTGGCCTTTGATAGCCTTCCTATCCACATACTCAATATCAAATTCACTAAGCAACATAACCCACTTAGCCAATCTGCCTATTAATGCTGTCTTGCTCAATAGATACTTCAAAGGATCAATCTTTGCAATGAGCTTGATAGAATGAGAAAAAATATAATGTCACCACTTCTGTGAAGCAAAGACAACTGCTAGACATGTTCTTTCTATTGGATAATAGTTTAATTCATATCCCACCAGGGTGCGACTAATATAGTATATAGCTTTTTCTTTTCCTTCTTGGTCTTATTGGGCCAAAAGAGCACCTAGTGAGACTTTCGTAGTAGAAATGTAGAGCAAGAGTGGCTTTCCTGGAATTGGTGACATCAGAGTTGGAGGTTTTGCCAGATATTCCTTGATTTTAGTGAAAGCTTCCTCACACTTATCATCCCATTTGAATAAGATGTTTTTATGCAACAAATGTTGAAAGGGATGACTTCTATCTACTAGTTGAGAAATAAATCTTCTGATGGATTGGAGATGTCCTTGCAAAGATCTTAACTGACTGATGTTAGTCGGGGAAGCCATCTCCATAATTTCTTTAACCTTTTCGGGATCAACCTCTATTCCTTTGGCTAAGACAATGTACCCTAATAGTTTTCTTGATGTGACCCTGAATGCACATTTCTTTGGATTGAGTCTAATCTGATATGTTTCCATCTGTGTGAATATTCTATCCAACACTCTCAAATGACCTTCTTTGTTTTTGGATTTTGCTAAAATATCATCAACATAATCTTCCATGATGGTATGCATCATGTCATGAAAGATTGTGGTCATAGCTCTCTGATAAGTTGCACCAGCATTCTTAAGCCCAAAAGGCATCACATTCCAACATTATGTACCCTAAGGACAAGTAAAAGTAGTCTTTTCCTGGTCTTCTGGTGCAATCTTGATCTAGTTATATCTAGAAAAATCATTCATCAAAGATAACATCTCATGTCCAGCTATCAAATCAACTATAATATCAATATTGGGCAATGCGAAATCATCTTTAGGACAAGCTTTATTAAGATCTTGAAAGTCTATATAGATCCAAATAGACTTGTCTACTTTTGAGACTGGGACAATATTTGGAATCCATTCAGCATAATCAATAGCATGAATGAATCCAACATCTAAGAGCTTCTTCAATTTTTATTTAACCATTAGTGCAATATGAGGGTGTATCTTTCGAAGCTTCTGCTTAACTGGTTTAATGCCTGGTGCAATAGATAAATGATGCATAATGAGATTAGGCTCTAGCCCAGGCATATCAGCATACGACCAAGCAAAGTTGATTTGTCTCTCTTTGAAAAACTTTGCAAAAGCTTCTTTCTCTGATTCTGTCAAGGATGCTACTACTTTGAGAATGTGTGGAGACTCCTCTACTCCAATGTTAAGAGGTAATGTTGGTTCAATAAGAATTGATGATTTCTCTTGATACAGATAATTGGGAAGAGTGTCAATCCTTCCATTGTCAGGCACCTCAGAGAGGTTTTCACCTTCAGATGCATCTTTTCTTTCTACTATTTTTGGATCTAATACTGCCACTGAGTGGTTTTCACCATTAGATCTATTGATTATTTTTATATTTTTATGACTAAAAGGATTGGAACTCTCTCCAAAGTAAGCCATGTCATTGAGTTCTATCAAAAATCTTGACTTATGATCCCCTGGTGGTAAATGATCCATGATTCTGAGATAGTCAATTATTACATCATCATTATGGAAGACATCAAGTTTTGGATGATCAGGAGAATCCCAATCTATAAGTTCAAGATGTACAAGGGGCATTGGATCATTCAAGTTAGTTTCAAAGGTAGAGATGGTATTGATTGTCAACGTTTATGATGGTATCAATGAGGTCTATTTCCATACTCCCATCTGAATCGTCTATTGCAAGATAATGCTCACTTCCCTCACAATCAACAAGAGTAGTATCACGTGGAAGTAATCCTAGTGAGTTAGTCCTTGAACTCTCTCCCTCATGGTAATCGTTACTATAGTGATGAACAACATCAACTCCTATTTCTTTAGTACAATCAGATAATGAATCCCATTGATAATCATTAGAGTCAGAATCATCATTATCCCCAAGTCTATCAATGATTCCTTGCACTATCCTTTGTTTCTTTGGATCCACATACATACCATGTTTGTGGAAATGTAATGCAAGAGCTTTAGATGTCTCATGAAAAGGTGTGATCTTTTCTTTTCCTTTTAGTTCTTTTGGTCCTTCTCCTTTGTACCCTAATCATGTGGTATCTCTTTGGTAATTTGGATTTTGTAGAAGTAGTTTTATAACACCTTCTCTTTGTAGCCCTAAAGGTCCGACACCTTGGTATCCCATCTTTTGTAACAAAGTGTACCCTTTACCATATACATCAAGTGATATATATTCATGTTTGATATCCTCTTCATTATTTTGTGACTTAAGCAAATGATTAGCATTACGCTGAGCTGCTTCTTTTGATATAGTGCTGCCACTTATAAATATTTCATAAACAAGTGTGGATGGGTGTTTTGATTGTTGTTTAGTGATCAAAGACCTACCATATGATCTAGAAGATAAAGGTAGCTCTATGATGCAAAGAACTTGACCTAAAGTGTAGTCTCCCATACTTCGTTCTTTTATGTCTATTTTGATCCCATTAGATTTAGAAGTTGATGCTACATTACTTGGATCAATGGGTGTAGTTGCAGAAGATCCAATACGATTATAAGGTACCAAAGAATCAAACATCTTCACAGTGCTACAATACTGGAAAGGATTAGGATCTCCTTTGATAGTGATCTCTTGACCATTGTGAGGGAATTTCAAACACTGATGATAAGTTGAGGGCACAGCTTGCATGGAATGAATCCATGGTCTTCCCAAGAGAATGTTATAAGTGAGATCCATGTCAAGAACTTCACAAGGTACATCTTTGACTACATGACCTACTCTGATAGGGAGAACAATAGATCCCTTGGATGACCTCTCTTCTTTGTCATAAGCTTTGATTGTGAATTTCTTCTTTGGATCTACAACATTTTCAAAAAATTCCAATGCAAGGACTAATTTCAAAGTCCATATATTCAAGCCAACTCCTCCATCTATTAGTACTCTCTTGATTTTGTGACTCTGTAAAAGGAATTCTATATGTAGTGGAGCATTATGAGGTTGGGTAATAGCTAAATCATCATGTTCAGTGAAGGATAGATAATGCGGGGTTGTCAAATGTCCCACCATAGCTTGAAATTGATCACGAACTATATTATTGGGCACCTGGGTTTCTAAGAGAGCTTTTTCAAGGATATCTTTATGAGATGGCAATAGACGCAAAAGTTGTAATATGGATATCTGGGCTAGTGTTTTCTTGAGTTTTTCCAAAAGATTGTACAGGTTGGAAACATTTGGTATGGACTTTGGAACATAAACAAACTTATTTTGAGAGGTGCTTGGTTTAGACGGGACTCCTTGGAGAGTAACCTTAGATTGAGCACTAGTAGTAACATTGACTGGTTGACTCTTGGATGCTTCTTTGATAGTTATCACATTGGCATAGTACTTAGAAGGATGACATTTAGAAATGTTACCAAAATATTTATAGGATGCAGCATTATAGCTGGCTTGGTTGTCACCTTTAGCATTGGAAGAACTTCCTATCTCATGCTCAAGAAGTGGATCTTTAAAAGCCATATGTGACTCATTCGAGGTATGTCTGTCAACACTAATTTCATCTCTTTCAATTAAGTCTTGAATCACATTTTTAAGCCTTTGGCAATCATTGGTTTTATGCCCTTTTCCTCTGTGAAATTCACAATGATCATTCTCATTCCACCAAGAAGGTTTCACTCTAGGTTCAAAATCTCTAGTTTTAGGAAGTGCAATGAGTTTCTTTGTGATCAACTTCCGTAACGTAGATTTAAGAGATTCTCCCAAAGGAGTAAAAGTTCTTCGAGGTGACATAAAAGGCAATCTCGGTTTAGATGATTTTTTGTTGGTGTTCTAATTCACAGAATGATTATTGTAAGTAGCTTGAGTAGCATTGGCCTTACTTGTGAGATTTAAAAGGAGTTGTTTTTGTTTAACATTGCGATTATTGACGATCCCATCATTGACAATGTTTTTGTTTTTTCTTCCAAAATTTGGATTTGTCTTTGTTGTTGTTGTTGTTGTTGTGATATGAATTTGAGGATCCAACATTGTCCTTGGAATAAAGTTTAATCTCACCTTTTCTGACCATAGCTTCCTTAATCTTGACACAATTTTCTATGAGCTTATTAAATTTTGGAGGACATTGCAATTGTAACCTATAGCTCATTTCTGGTGTAAGGTTATGCACAAAGATATCCATCTTTTCTTGTTCAGGAATCGTTCGTGGATACTTGGCAAAAAATTGACGCCATCTTTGCAAAAAAGTAAGGAAAGGTTCTCCATTATTTTGATGTGCATTGCAAAGATCAAGCATAGTAACTTCAAGTTTGATGTTATATGAGTAATGAGTCACAAACTTGTCAATAAGCTCATTGAAAGATTTGATGCTTGGGGGTAGTTTGGAGAACCATTCCATGGTGTGTCTTACTAAATTTCATGGAAATAGTCGCATAAGATAAGTGTCATTGTGAGCGATTTCAATACAAGTAGCACAAAACTCATGGATGTGGTCTTGTGGATCCGAATTCCCTTTGTATTTGTCAAATTTTGGTACCTCAAAATGAGGACGGAATGAAATCATTGCTAAATTCTTATCAAAAGGATAAGGACATATATCATCCAAGGAATACTTCTTAGTTGATGATCTAGTTTGGATGTCATGAATTTATTGTTGAAGCATCTAAATTTGTTGTAGAACGGGATCCAAAGATAATGTGTGTTCTTGAGTATTTTGAGAAACACTATGTTGTTGACTGTTTTGAGAAGCATTGGTTTTTTGATTGTTTTGAGAAGCATTGTTCTGCTGATCATTTTGAGAAGCATGGGATTGTTGGTTGGTTTCCTTTGCTCCATGAGTATGTGTATCTTGAGAACTACTAGGAATTTCTTCATTGGTTGTGATAGGTGGTTCTCTGAGATGGGAAACATAAAAATCACTTGTTAATTTGGCTCCTTGTTGAGCAAGCATGAGGAAATACATCTCTCTATCCATGTCTAGGAGTCTTTCCATGACATTATAAAATTGAGGATCTTGTGTAGCATCCCTAATTTCTTGATCGGTGGAATCCTCATCTGATGTAAAAATTTAAGTCTCCTTAGGAAGTCCTTTGGACCAAGGGTTCTCTTCATTGCTGGTATTTCCATCCATCTTGTCTACAGGTTCTAGATCAATGGTTTGTTTGAGTTTCTGAGATCGAATTTTTGTTAATATGATTTAGAACAACACAGAGGGGGGGTGAATCAGTTGTTCTCAGGTCCTGATGCATAAAACAATCTCATAAACTTATCCTTAAATCAGATCCAAAACCAAAACAAACTCGGTCATCAATGATTCAATAATAGAAACATCTAACAATGCAATCCACTACCTAACTGTAACTTAACTTGTAAAACATAGTAATGTTCAGATCTAAACATTCACACAAGTATAAACACTAGGATTTATAGTGGAAACCCAATTTGGGAAAAAACACTTTGTAACATGCTACTATTATTTTCACTCTTCTGAAGTGAGCTCGGTAAAAAGCCAACTCTATCAAAGGTTACAACAAACACTGTCAAATGTGACCCGGTTAAAGGATTTCAATCACCCTGTTAAAAGTGAGCCTAGTCATAGGACTTACATACACTCCATTAGAATGAAACCTTATTCAAAGGATTTAACATATGACTATTAGGTCAACCTTTGTTAAAAGGATTTTAACTGTTACAATGTTTAGAAAGTAGCAACAGTAGTATCTGAAAAATATAAAACTCACTTTGCAAATATCAATCTGATTCCGTACACTAATGTTGGTTTACTGACTTTCAAACTTTGCCATTTCCATCTCTGATCTGCTTGAAACTTTTCTTCAAGCAATCACCACCATTCTCCTTCAGCCTTTTCTGCATATTCAGTAAATAAAACTTTTCTCTTCTAGTATTCTCTGTTCACCATGTGCATACATATCACAATGTTCAGGTTCCCTTATATTTTCCTCAATTAGGTTAACTCATCTTTTGCTGCTCAATCTCATTCATAGATCTTAGGGTTAGGTCAGATTCATTTAATCTACCCGCTTTATGTTTTTTGGCTCCTTTTCTAGAATCATCTCAAATCTCATAAAGATTTACAATAAAATGTTTTACAATGCATTTAATGCTTCCAAACAATCAATAAATAAAATCAACATGTTTTACATAATCCAAGAATTCAACAATGTCGGCTCCAAAATTAAATTCTCTTCAAATATAAAATTGCTGATGCTTGGTCAATACTGTGATTGTTCACTCAGTCTTCATGTAGAACGCTTGGTCAATACTAAAAACTATTTCCTCAGCTTGCACTGTCTTCCTCGGCAATTTACTGATCCTCGGTCGACACTATAATTTTTCTCGGCATATACTAACTTGGTCGACACTAACATCACTCAGCTTAAACATGATTTTTCCATTCTTTTCTTGGTTAAGCCTACCAGTTTAGTCTTTAGTCTTACTAAGATAAACAATACATTATCTCATCATAGTGCAACATAATCAAGTACACTTTGTAGTATCAAGATAACTCAACCTTTCCCTAGGTGCTATTGTTACCAACCTTGCTTAGCCCCTTAGCAACACTCAAATAGATATAGTACTTTCATAAGTAGCAACAATCTTACCAATTAAGGTTTGACATCAATGACAATACAACAATTGTTTCAATTCAGTTTCCAACAATCTCCCTCTTTGGCATTGATGGCAACACCATATGATATCACCTGAATAACACATTGATTACCAACCAATCCAAAATCTTATCTGTCCATCAGAAACTTATTTATAATATCCTTAGCTTCATTTTGATTTAGAAACCTGTAAGGCTCACTTATGTGACCGTCAGAAGTATTCAGATCTCCCTCTATCCTGATTCTTCATTTCAGTTCATCATCCTCTTTCCTTTTAGTTCCATCAGCTCATCAACTCTTAGTTTTCAAAATCATGTGTTATCATATCTCATGTGTTATCATATCAGTACATTCTCCCTCTTTGACAAAAATGCCAAAGCAACAACTAAAACATACATCCATTAGATGTAGATAATATATGTGCAGCTCAGTGTTTCTCCCTCTGTCATCTTGCTTATGACTGATTCCTTGTCTTTGCTTCTCTTCACAACTTTAGGCCAGCCCTAAAGTGTGACAATCTTTTGCATCAATTTGTCAAATGTTCTGCTATAGCACACTTGATGCAATGCTCCTAGCTTGTCTAGGCAGCCTCAATTAGGGGAAGAACCCCTAATTGACTTCTTAAATACTCTTGAGCTTCTCTAGGTAAAGCTTTAGTGAATATGTCTGCTAGTTGTTTTTTTGTATTCACATATTCGATTCGGACTTCTTTTTCTTGTACTAATTCTCTCAAGTAGTGATACTTGATTGCAATGTGTTTGGTCTCAGTGTGCATCACTGGATTCTTAGAAATATTGATAGCACTTGTGTTGTCACAGAAGATAACAACAGGTTCAGTGATTTCTTCTTTCATGCCTATCAACAATTGTTTTATCCATACCAAGTTTGAATAGTTTACTGCAGAAGTAACATACTCGGCCTCGACAGTAGATTGGGAAATGCAATTTTGTTTCTTGCTTGTCCAGGAGACTAAGCTCTGTCCAAGAAAGAAAGCTCCACCACTTGTACTCTTTCTATCATCTACATTTCCTGCCCAATCAGCATCTGTATACACTCGGAGTTCAAATTTGTCATCCTTCTTATAATATAGACCATAGTCAGTAGTTCCTTTCAAGTATCTCATAATTCTTTTCACGGCCATCATATGTGTTTCCTTAGGATTGGCAGAGAATCTTGCCATAATCCCAACAGCTAATGCAATATCTGGTCTGCTATGTACAACATACTACAATTTTCCAATCATGGATCTGTACAAAGTTTGATTCACTTCTACAGCATCATCATTCTTAGATAACTTTTGTCTAGTAACCATAGGAGTTCCCATTGGTTTAGCGTCTTCCATCCCAAAAGTTTTCAGTATTTCATTAACATACTTAGACTGTGTAATGAAAATTCCATTCTTCCTCTGATATACTTGTAAACCAACAAAGAATTTGATCTCACCAAACATACTCATTTCAAACTTAGTTTGCATTTCATTTGAGAAAAATTTACATAATGCATCTTGTCCACCAAAAATAATGTCATCAACAAATTTTTTTTCCAATAGGATACCTTTACCTTCTTCATCCTTCATGTACAAATTGCTTGTGTCATTTGTTCTTGAACCTTTTGGTTGTTCTATGTAAACTTCTTCTTCTAGTATACCATTCAAAAATGCAGACTTGACATCCATTTGATATAACTTGAAATCTTTATAAGAAGCATATGCAAGTAGAGTTCTTACTCCTTCCAATCTAGCTACAGGGGAAAATGTTTCCCCATAATCTATTCCTTCTTCTTGTGCATAGCCTTTGCATACTAGCCTAGCTTTGTTCCTAGTGATTTCACCATTTTCATTCATCTTATTCCGAAATACCCACTTTGTTCCTATAACATTCTTGTTTTCAGGTCTCGGCCCCAGAGTCCAAGTATCATTCTTCTCAATCTGGTCAATTTCTTCATTCGTTGCTTGTATCTAGTCTTCATTCTCCAATGCTTCTCTAGTTGTCTTCAGTTCAAATTCACATAGTAGACATGTTGGATCTTTAGTCTTACTTCTGGTCTGGATTCCAGTATCTTTGTCTCTAATTATCTGTTCAGGCTTACGATGTCTTCTTACATATTTTGCCAAAACAAGTTCAGCTGTTCTCTCCTCTATTTCATCATGTTCCTTAATAAGATTGTTAGATTCAACTTCAGAATGCTCAGCAAACTCTTCCTGATATTCAACAACATTTTCTTGTAGCTCGGCATGTTCTTGTTCTTTCTTGACACTATTTTCCTGACGCTTGACAGCTTCTATCTATCATTCGGCATTGCTTACCTAAGACTCAGTATCAGGTGCAAGTTTGTTACTTGCCTCTTCTTCCTCTTCAATGTACACAAAAGATCTATAATCTTCTAGTTCTCTTTTACTATCAGCTTCATTTCTTTTTGCATACTCATCAATTTTGACATTCACACTTTCCACAATTTTGTTAGTGTTAGAGTTCAAACACTTATAAGCTTTACTTTTTGTCGAGTACCCTAGGAATATGCCTTCATCACTCAGCATCAAACTTTCCATTCCTAGTGTCTTTTAATATATAGCACTTACTTCCAAAGATTCTAAAGTATTTAAGACTTGGTGCATGTCCATGCCATAATTCATAAGTTGTTAGATTTGCACCTTTCTTGATTTGTACCCGGTTAAGAGTGTAGACAGGAGTGCTTATAGATTCTTTCCAATATTTCTATGCCACATTCTTTTCAATTATCAATGTCCTTGCACAATCCAAGATAGATTTGTTTCTCCTTTCTGTGGAGGTGTTCTAGGTGTAGACATCTATCTTTTAATTCCTCTATCATTGAAAAATAGATTAAATTCATTTGATGTAAATTCTCCACCTCGGTCAGATCTAAGACATTTCAGGTACCTACCTGTCTCCTTTTCAACCTTAGCTAAATACCACTTAAAATATTGAAAAGCTTCAAATTTTTCTTTTAGAAACATCACATCCATCATCCTAGTATGATCATCAACAAATAAGATAAAGTATCTAGCACCACAGTAACTTTGTACATCCATAGGTCCACAAAGGTCAGTATGAACCAAATCTAAAATGTTTTCAGAAGTAAAGGATTTTTTCTTGAAACTTGACTTTGTCATTTTTCCTAACTGGCATTCCTTGCACATCACATTCTCAGGTTTCTTCAATCTAGATAGACCTCTTACCTTTTTCTTCTTACTTATCTCTACCAGATTGTCAAAGTTAACATGACATAGCCTTTTATGCCATAACCAAATATCATCAAGTTGTGCAATTAATCATGTTTCCTCAGATAGGTCAAGATAGAACAAATTACCTCTAGTTTGATCTCCACTTCCAATCATTTCTCCAGTAGCATCAAATATTTTAGCTTGCTTGTGATGAAATTCCACTCGGTAACCAATTTTATTAAGCTGAGAAACACTTAACAAATTGTAATTAAGACCTTCAACCCAATATGCATTTTCACAAGATATCTTATCAGTTAGTTTAATCAAACCTTTTCCTCTAATAGGACATGGTGCATCATTACCAAATTTTACACTTTTACCTCTGTAATGATGTAAGGTCTCAAACTTATTTTTTTCACCAATCATGTGATGTGAACAACCACTGTCAATAATCCATTTATCATTCTTGTTCACATAGGATATCAATGCAATTTTCTCATCCTCATCAGATTCATCTTTCATTGCCACATAAACTACCTCAATTTCAAAATCATCACTATCAGTGTCAGTCTCTTTTTCAGCAATATAACAAGATTTCTTACCTTTTCCCTTGTAGTCTCTATTCCATCGGTAGCTTCTGTCATCTTTTCTATCTTTGTGTTTTCTTTTCCTTTCATCATCTTTATCCTTCTTATCAAGACATCTAGAAGCTATATGACCAACTTTATTACATGCAAAACATATAATAGGGAGTTTACCTTTACACTTTCCTTTTCCCCTTCTTAGTCTTCTAGCCATAAGAGCTTCTAGATCTTCTAGGTCTTCATCAGAAGTGTCACTGTCACTTTCACTATCACTTTCACTTTCACTTTCACTGATGCATCTTTCTTTTTCTTTCTTTGGCTTGTTCAGAACTAGTTGTGACTTAAAAGCATATTCAACATTTCCAATGCTTCCAACAGTGAAATTATCATAATTAGAGAGTTCAAAAGCAGTCATCTTACCAACCAAACTTTCCAAAGTAAGCACATTAGTAGAGTTACATCTAGATTCCTGAATGGCTGAGATCTTAATAGCATATATAGGACATAGGGTTCTTAATACTTTCCCAATTATATTTTCATCAACAATAATCCCATTAGCTCCTCTAATAGCATTCACAACTTCTTTTATTCTACTACAATATTGTGCAATGTTTTCACCTTCTTGCATTCTCATTTCATCAAACTGACCTCTAAGACTCTCGGCCTTTGCTTTTAGCACATTCAAGTCACCACCATAGATCCTTGCAAGAGTGTCCCACATATCCTTTGTAGTTGTGCAGTCCTTAATGCCCTCAAATTTTGGATAGCTTAGGGCAGATGCAATTTTCAGCATTGCCTGATTATGTTCTTTCTTAGCTCTCATTTCTTCGGTAGTCAAAGGTGCGACAGGTGAGACATAACTATTCTCAATGTAGTACTTTGTAGAGTCACCAATACTAGCCAGATGCAGCTTCATCAAGCTTTTCCAAGCAGGAAAATTTTCTTTGTTTAGCTTCGGTACCTCCTTCTTATACATCTTGATCATTTGCTTCAAGCCCCTTTAAACTTGATTTCTGTCAACACTAATAATAAGCAACTAAGCTTTGATACCAATTGTTAATATGATTTAGAACAATAGAGAGGGGGGGTGAATCAATTGTTCTTAGGTCTTGATGTATAAAACAATCTCATAAACTTATCCTTAAATCAGATCCAAAACCAAAACAAACTCATAAACTTATCCTTAAATCAGATCCAAAACCAAAACAAACTCGGTCATCATTGATTCAATAATAGAAACATCTAACAATGCAGTCCACTACCTAGCTGTAACTTAACTTGTAAAACATAGTAATGTTCAGATCTAAACATTCACACAAGTATAAACACCAGGATTTATAGTGGAAACCCAATTTGGGAAAAACCACTTTGTAACATGGTACTATTATTTTCACTCTTCTAAAGTGAGCTCGGTAAAAAGCCAACCCTGTCAAAGGTTACAATACACACTATCAAATGTGACCCGGTTAAAGGATTTCAATCACCCTATTAAAAGTGAGCCTAGTTATAGGAATTACATACACTCCATTAGAATGCAACCTTGTTCAAAGGATTTAACATATGATTGTTAGGTCAACCTTTGTTAAAAGGATTTTGACTGTTACAATGGTTAGAAAGTAGCAGCAGTATTATCTAAAAAATATACAACTGACTTTGCAAATATCAGATCCGATTCCGTACACTAATGCTGGTTTACTGACTTTAAAATTTTTCCTTTTCCATCTCTGATCTGCTAGGAACTTTTCTTCAAGTAATCACCACCATTCTCCTTCAGCCTTTTCTTCTTATTCAATCAATAAAACTTTTCTCTTCCAGCATTCTCTATTCACCATGTGCATACATATCACAATGTTCAGGTTCCCTTATATTTTCCTCAATTAGGTTAACTCATCTTGTGCCACTCAATCTCATTCGTAGATCTTAGGGTTAGGTCATATTCATTGAATCTACCCGCTTTATGTTCTTCAGCTCCTTTTCTAGAATCATTTCAAATCTCATAAAGATTTACAATAAAATGTTTTACAATGCATTTAATGCTTCCAAACAATCAATAAATAAAGTCAACACGTCTTACATAATCCAAGAATTCAACAATGTCGGCTCCAAAATTAAATTCTCTTCAAATATAAAATTGTTGATGCTTGGTCAATACTGTGATTGTTCACTCGGTCTTCATGTAGAATGCTCGGTCAATACTAAAAACTGTTTCCTTGGCAATTTACTAATGCTCGGTCGACACTATAATTTTGCTCAGCATATACTAACTCGGTCGACACTAACATCACTTGGCTTAAACATTATTTTTCCATTCTTTTCTCAGTTAAGCCTACTAGTTTAGTCTTTAGTCTTACTAAGATAAACAATACATTATCTTATCATAGTGCAACATAGTCAAATACACTTTGTAGTATCAAGATAACTCAACCTTTCCCTAGGTGCTATTTTTACCAACCTTGCTTAGCCCCTTAGCAACACTCAACTAGATATAGTACTTTCCTAAGTAGCAACAGTCTTACCAATTAAGGTTTGACATCAATGACAATACAACAATTGTTTCAATTCAGTTTCCAACAGTTTGAACCATAAAAATGTGAAAGATGATTGTGGGATGGAATATTTTTAATGAAAAGATATGAAAAGAGTTTTTGATAGAAAAGATATGAAAAAGAGATTGAAAATGTTGAAAATGTACAAGATAACTTGATAAAATCTAAGTCAATAGGAGGTATGGATCTCACTATGATATGACAAAGAAAAACCAAGAGATAATAACCTAAGTAAGTTTGTTGATTAAGGATGATAGATCCTGATAGGATAAACTCACAAAGATAAAAATCTAATAGATAAGATGATGTTTCAACACTGAATTGGGAATCTTAAAGATTGGATGAAATGATTTGATGATTTTTGATGAAGAAAAGATGATGAAAAATCATGAAAATGGTCAAACTAAAGATCGGAGGTCTATAAGGATCAATTTTTTTTCTAGAATCATGCTAAAGACCAAAATGGGTATCCGAAAAAGTGTTGTTGAATTTTGCAAGGTTTCCAAAAGTGTTCTTTGTTGTAAATGTGTATAAACAAATGCACAGGATAGTTGAATAAATGCGCAATAGGATTGAACAAATGTGCACAAGTTCCTAACAAATGTGATGTGGAAAAATCAAAAGCACAGATAGTTTGAACATATGCGTAGCTAGATTGGTCAAATGCGCAGAAATATTTAACAAATGCGCAGGTTCTAAGTTTTTGATGATTTTGGACTGACTGAAAATTTGAAATTTTTTGTTTTTCTGATGGTTTTTTTTGGGCAAAGTGAAATGCATAAACACACAAATGCAAGATAGAAATGATTCTAATCTAATTATTCTAGTATGAATGCACAAACACGCTTACAATCCTAAGGTTGGCAATGATAGTATCTGCTGAATCCCCACTAGGATAATAAAATCCAGTGACACAAATCCACAACAGACAGCCTAGGAACTTGGAGGCACAGGCTCCTCCTTACGATGCACTCACTTTTTAGGCACACCAAGTTCTGAATTTAATGGGTCATTACTTCCCAAAGAACTGCTATCTCTACTATGAACCGTGAGTAATGTGAGGTGTCTTCACGGGCTTGGGTGACCCCTTGAGCCAGAAAATAGAAGGTTTTTGGCCACTACACAAATTTTTTTAGTAAGGACATCTATTCAGGTGGTTGTGATCAAGTCATTTTCCCAATTAAGGGGGCTCTCCCAATCCTTTCACAGCAAGACTTTCACCTCTACAATGTAAGACTTTAATGCACCACTGGGGTACTGGAGGAGATTTTGGTTGCCACAATGAATTCACACCTATCTAATGTGAGACTAATTAGACTAGCATTTTTTATATACCGGTTTGGAAGGGCTTGGCTTTAGCATGTTACCAGTTGGGTCGTTCCTTGGGGTGAGTACCTCTTTTCCCACCAAAGACTGCCCTCTAAAATTATAACAATTTCTCTTACACCCAAGATCCACGAATGGCGAGGGGAGATGATATGTTGTTATAATTTTGGGATTACAAATATGCTTAGAAAGAAAAAACACAATAGACATAATATCTACTCTAAAGAAGACACATGAATTTGAAAAATATGTCATATTTTAAAGCCCAAATGAGGTTATAGTTTATTTTACAAACCCCTTAAGAAACCTGCAAATAAAATGTTAGAAATTTACTAATGGGGTCTTCAAAATATCATCCTACAAAATAGCCTAAAGACTACCAGAATGAACAGACACTTGTTAAAAAGGTTAGCTAAAACTAGAATGACTAGAAAACTGAAATAAACTACTGCAAACCAAAAATGCATAGAAATAAAGAACAAATGCATAGCAAATAGTAACAGATGCACAACATGGATGTATGTACAACATGATTAAATATATGCGCCATGCGATGATGTATATGCACAGAAATTATGAATGCACAATAGGTTTGTATGGAAGTGCAGAACAATGAAATTAATGCACAGAAAAATGGAAAAGATAGAAAATGGAAAATGCCAGGATGGATGTGCAACAAAAAGTGATGTATGCACAGAAATCGGGTATGTATGCGTAGAAACGACCTGTAGAAAATCTGCACACAGAAAACTAAAAACAAAATGTTAAAAATGTGGGTTGCCCCATGGTGGGCACAAAAAATGTATGGAAAATTAGGTGAAAACTATTCTAAATGATATATTAACTATTCTAAGATTAATAAACCAAACTAATTAGCAAACTACAATGAAGAATATAATAAAATGAAGCTAAAATAGTATTTTACCTTCACCTACCATGTAGCTTGTCTCCATTGCTCTCCTAGCTTTGATTTCTTGAAGATGGTGAGCTCTTAGATTTCTAATTTGAAGCTCCTTGCCCAAGATGTCACTAAAGTGTGGAGACTTGTATGAATGAGTGCAAAATGGCCTAAGCTTTATTATGAAAAACTAATGGATGAAATGGAAGTGATATGAAGATAACTTGGATACTTGAATGTTTGATTGCTTGTTCACTATTAGCTATTAGCTCACAAAGGGAAAATGAGGCTCATTTTATAGAGTTTTGGAGGATCCAAGCCTAGGTGGCACAATCCTGCGGTGGAGAATGAAAGGTGGAAGATCCTAAGGTTAGTATTGACTTGGTTGAAGGGTTTGAGAGAAAGGGGGATGTAGTTGGAATGTGAGAGAAATAATAGGGATGATGTTCCTCTCACATTGACATGGAAGAGAAGAAGGTGGAAGGGAAAGACACATGTCAAGTGTCTCACAAAGACCAAAGAGAGGAAGAGGGAAGGACTTCTTCCTCATGAGGACTCTTTGTACAAGTGTCCTATGAGTCATCTTTGACCCTTAGAGGTGGCTTGAGAAGCCCCTTAGGAATAGCGATTGTCTCTTGAATTGGTTTGAGAGAAGACATGTGGTCATGAGACCGAGTCTTATGAGGCCACATAGCCCTTAAAGATAGGACATGTGTGGGTGATGATAATGATTAATAAATAATTAATAATAATTATTTATCTTAGCCAAGGTGATGTGTCAGGTGAGTAGGTAGATGAGATGGAATAGGGGACTTAGTCATATTTAGGTGATTGTGTAATTGATTAAATCACTTTAATAGACTATTTAGAAAACTTAGGATAGGAGACTATACTATAGTGAATCTATTAAATAAATTGAATAATTTATCTAATAAATAGAGGAATAAATATCAATTAAATAATAAATATTTAATTAATTCATCAAGTCAATATTTAATTAAATAATAAATATTTAATTAATTAATGAAGTCACTTTTTAGTGTATACACCTTGATAGTAGTAGCTTTTTTGTCCTTGAATTCAACCCCATAACATGTAGTATTAATTTTGTATGATGCAAAATTGACCTAAAAATTAAATGTGTTTGTATACACCAGATTAGGTACTGAAAGATATATTCATCCTCATCAAATGACTTATTTTTGTCCATAAGAAAAAAGTAGGTTAAATGGGAGGTCCTTATGGATGGATGACTTGCTTGTTTGATTTTGGTCCTCACATTATAGTAATAGGTAGATAATTGGTGGTAACACTACTACATTTGACCTCATTTTTCTACCAAAATTTTCAACCATCAACTAAAAAGGTTTAGGTTGGTCGGATTATAGAGGGAAAACTTCCTTTTTTTTTTTAATCCATGCCCGTGTTGGTTGAAATTTTGACCAACACGGGCATAACTTTAAAAAGAAAAAAGATTTTGTATCTCATTTCATTATTTGGTTTTAACTTAGAGCGCGTGAAGGAGCTGGAGCATGCAATTGTTTGAACTGTTATTTGGTGAGAGTTTTAGGAGGACCACCTGCCTGCGAGGGTTTTCACTGTGAAGTGGTGTAAAAGGAGGAATGCCTGTAAGGATTTCCTTACTCTGCATTTGTGTGGCATTGTTTTATGCATCTATGCTATTGGTACTTGTTGGTTACCTACTTAGGGCCTGTGAGCAATGTACTAGGGTATCATGTATTGGGTATTTGCTGGCATGTTTTTTATCACTATTTATATACATTTGATTCAAAGATGAACTTGCAAAACCCTAAATTTCTAAATCACCACATCATGTTACAATGTAAATGTACTAGTGTTAGGTTTATGATTGCTACAGATTCTTCAATATTGATCATGTTCTTTGTATTCATGTTGTCACACTAAACAAGTATGCAATACAATGAACAAGTAGTGTTTTCTCATTACTTTCGACACTCCTAGTGCTGATTACCAGTTAGCCCATGAGTTTGTCATGGCGTCTATGTTATTTTTATTGCTATACTTGTGCCCTGTTAATACTGTTGTGGTATCTTGCTTATTGTCCCTTTCTCTGCTCATAAATAGCCAAGGAGTTAGACTCCCGGCATCGTGGACCCTCTATCTACTCACTGGTCTTACTCACCCAGAGCTCATGAATTTTCCATCATTCTTATTTTTTGTTTACCACATGGCACCGTGTGATGGTTTTATGCATTAAACCCACTGTTGTCATATGTGGCATTGTAGAGATCCTTCTTTACATATGTGCTTGCTAACTTAATTAAATTTGTGTGATATGAGTATGTCTCATGACTTAAAATATTTCATACTGTATGTGCTACATATATTCAGGTATGATCCATGTCTTGGGTGAATTCATGTGTATTCATGGATATACTTCACATCTTCAGAGAATTTATATGTTGCTCCATGTTTGAGTTGTGTTAGCATGATTACTTCATAGACATGCATGCCTTATGTTTGAAGTGTTTTCACAAGTATTCTTAGTATGAAATATTTATAACTATTTTAGAAGACTACTAAAACTTGTCTTATCCTTCACCAAGTCTTTACTATCGGATCACAATAAGGGACAAAACATATATGGTAATATCAAGAGATGGGAAAAGTACTATAAATAGGTCTAGATATGATCATTTAATAGTTGCTTGAGGATAAGCAAATTTGGGAGGGGCAGACTGTCATAAGCCATAATCAAGATAACATTAGGATGGGTTATAATCACTTTACTCATTGATTCATGGATAACATATCACTATTTTTTACCATTGAGTGTCCTTTATATAGAATATGTGGTCTCGAAGGCACCGTTTGTATTCAATTTATATGTTCTAAGGAGAGTAGAAATGAAGATAAGATCCAAGATCATGCAAAAAAAAGAACTAAATGAACCTTATGATAATCAAGATTGATATACATGAGAGTGTGCTTCAAGCTCCAGTTCCTTTCCACATCAATTTTTGGCTTGTTTGAGAAACCATATAGCACAGGACCACCCTATTGCTCATCAGTTGTTACCTGAAAATGAGTAAGTTTAATTACTATTCTAAGCCTACCACCTCCTAACTAAAAAATGACAAGTTTTTATTACCATGTTTTCAAGCTTAACTTTTTCCAAACACCAAAAATTTCAAAACAACATCAACCAACTCGAGATATGAAAACATGTCTAAATTCATTAAAAAAATTCATATTAAATCTCATTAAATAATGTTGAAGTCAGATTAGGCAATAAAAGTGAAAATATAAATTTTTAATTGCACTCGTCCTTATGAGGATTTCAATTTCAAGTTTAGGATTGAATGGGCTTTTGTATGGTGGGACTTGGTACATTAAATGTGAAAACAATTGGAAGTTAAATTACTTGAATCTCCTTAAAAAAATGGGGCTAGCTTCTATTAGATGGGAATAGTTTGGCGGCAGCACCAATTGAGACGTATCATAAACTCCCAAGCTCAATGTTCGTGATGCTGCAAATCCAATAAAATGCACTTTGTCAGTAGCTAAAATATCACATGGATCAATAATTGCAAAGTCTCTACATGTGCATGTATAGTATGTACACATTGCATATAATCCAATGGGAAGGAAAAGAACATGAGAGTTAAATGACTAAGATATATAGTCAGCCATAAAAAGAAATGGTAACTATTAAAACAATGGATAGATAAACACAGTCAACAATTGAAGACAAATTTAAGAAAGGGGAGTAACATCAAATATTATGACCCAACAACCTTATTAGAGGAACATTCATACTGTCACGAAAATATTAGCTAGTAACTGGCAACTCTCGATAAGTAGGAAGAATCATTGCAGTGGAATCTCAATTCATCTTAGCCATATTAGGATCAGACTGAGATGACAGTGTTGTAAGAATCCAATAAATAGTGAGGGATATATATATATATATATATATATATATATATATATATATATATATATATATATATATATATATATATATATATATATATATATATATATATATATATATATATATAAAATACGGATAGTCCTCTTGGGGGTGGTCCCACTTTTTGGCCAACTTTGACACAGAGATCAACATTCTGAGAAAAAACTTCACTTTCGAACACTTGTTGCCACAAAACTATTATGAATTTGAAGATGATGTAAACTAGAGTCTTTTAGAATTTCCTTTCTAGTTTCTAAATATATTTAAAAAAAAAATTTAAATTCATTTAAATTCATTTTTCCTTCTCCTTTGAAAAGTGGTTTGTGTAAAAAACTATGTTTTTAAGGAGTTACAGTCACTTGGATCAACATAACTTTTTTTTAAATTATGATAATGGTGTAATTCTTTCAAGATTATATTTATAACTTCAATATCTAAAGGATGCAATTGGTTTCATTCATTTTGGGTCAATATTTCATAGTTTATTAAGTTCTAAAGTGACATTATTTGCAATTTAGACATAAGGTCACTTGGATCACTCTAACTTGATCTGTGTATATCAAAATTCATTTTTTCTTTTTTTTCTTAGAAAGGTAACACAAATACTCTTTTCCTACATATTTTTCATAATTTATTTTTTTGTAATTTACTATTTTTCCCAAAGTCTTGAAGAGACAGGTTGTTGAATAACCAAACAACCTATGTTTAGCTAAAGTAATATTTAAAAGTGATAATGAACTCAATATGTATTAAAATTATATTCATTAGAAAGCTTGTTCTGAATAGCATCATACTACATAGATAGGTTTTTCAAATGGATTCATTTGATTTGCCAAAACATAAAGTCGAAGTGATTTTTTGTCAGCATTTTAATAGGTGTGAAGGAGACTCCATTGTAGGTATGAATGAGGAGTATAGATGTTATATCAATGTTTTTTTAATCTAAGATGCTTTGAGCTAACCATTTGTAATTAATTCTTTCAAATGGAACCTCTCAAGGCTTAAATTATCATATTTTATTAAAAATGTGTTATTTCAGCAAAAATCAACATGTCTAAAAAAGTGGGACACACTATTGTGAGACCACCCTTGGACATTTCTTTATATAACATAATTTGACCAGTATTAAGTTTGAGATTATAGATGGATATAATCCATAATTATTGAATTGGTATCTTGTCACATACAGATCAGATTACATCTTATTCCATTGTCCTATTTAAGTCTTCTCCTTGAACACTTACCTTACTGACACACGACATAAGAAAATAATAATAATAAAGGACTAAGAGAATATTACCGTGTACACTGATCTGCCATATATAATACAACATAGTTCATAGTATATAATATAACAAACTAAAGCTTTCTTTTTTGATCTCAAAAGTTGGAGGATGAGACTAAAAGTAATTTACCTTACCATTGATATTTCTATTTATATAGCTAAATTATAACATGAATTACACTGGAATGCCTTCCCCTGATTAAAATAAAGTACAATGGATTCACACAGTAGTAATGAATGTAAACTATTTTCAAGTAATGAAAACGTAAATTCATTGGTAATCTATCAATCACTGCCTGTGAGGGTACAGTCTAACTATTCTATTGAAAAATGTTTATTTTTATGGTTGATATGGATCCAAATGCTTTCTAGGGTATGGTGTTGCATGTCATTGGAGATATGAATAGTTTTATGCAAGTTTGAAAGCATTTTTGGTTCCTCTGGACGTGACTGTCCCTGTACAGTCAAGGTATACACCAGTCAGATTAGATAGATGGAAAGATTGAATTTAATATTGTTTCCTTTTCGTGCATAATGAGTATGTTAGAATGGTTTTTTTTTATCAAGTTGAATCCATTCATGAGTGGCTAAGGGTGTAGAGGAAGTTTGTGTGTTGAAACACAACCAACAGTGATTGTTCCTGCATAGTGCACCAATGAAATACCATGAGGACAAGGTAATGAGATAGTGCTTAATGTTTTCCATGAATGGAAGGGAGTTGTGAAGGATGTATTGTCATTATGTTATGTGTTTCAAATGTTCTTGAATGTAGGGTACACAATGAAATGGAAGAACATTCTTAGATTGCTTGGATAGCCCGGTTTAAGGGTCACTAGAATATGTCATCAATGATGATAGCATTCATTACAGTTGCAGGAACTCTTTTAATTTCCCAAATTCTATTTCATACTTCTCTTATATAATACTATATAGCAATACCATTATGCCATTCTTTTAAATGAGAAGTAAGGAATGGAAAAATCAAGGATTAAACTATCTTAGTAGAAAATATGGTGATAGTTTAGGCATTCAATACATGTCACCTTTGAAATTATGTGTAGTGATTTTGCATAATAAAACTTTATATGGTGAAGGATATTGGTTTTGTGGTTAGCATCTAGGGTACAGTCATTTGGGTTTTCTTCTTTATTAAACATCTAGGGTACAGTCAGTTTAATAGTAGTTTGACATAAAATATATGAAGGCTACTTAGTTTATCTTAGGGATTGAGATAATTTAATTTTAACTTTGGTTGTGTTAACATAACTATGTTGACTTTATTTTGTAGTTGTTTAACATGAGAGTTTGTAGATTAATAGGAGTTCACAGATACTAGTGTGCCATAGTTGCCCATCTATAACTAGTGAGATGCACATAACTCATGTACGTCATGCTAGTGTGCTTGGATACCTTGTATACAATATTTTTCATTAGACTAGACATTATCCAAATAGTGAGTATTTATATAAAGTGCTATAACACACAAGCGGTCCTCCTTTTACACCAATTAATAATAGTGACAACCCTCACAGGCGGTTGGATAATGTCTAGTCTAATCCAAGCACACTAGCATGAGGTACATGAGTTATGTTCATCTCACTAGATATAAATGGGCATTAATGCTCAATTGAATGATACATTCCCATAAAAATGTGAACTCCTATTAATCTGCAAACTCTCACGTTAAACAACTACAAAATAAAGTCAACATAGTTCCTTTAACACAACCAAAGTTAAAATTAAATTATTCGAAAAAGGGTTTGTGTTTTGAGTTAATTGGTTCATGTAAATCTATTTCAGCAACCGTTATCTTGATAAAATCTTTGTTTGGTTTCAACACCCATGTTAGTTTTGAAGTAAATAGTGGTATAATATCATTCAGGTTTTCTAAATTGTGGTAAAGTTTTGTGTTATACCCGTATGGATCAATGGCAAGGTTTTAGTCTCTATAACCTATGTGGATAGTTCTTGTTTATATCCCTATTTCATATTCAATTTTGAAAGTATTGAAAGTATTGAAGTTGACTAATTCTAGCTCAAGTATAGTTAAATTGTCCTTGCTGCCCCAGAATGACATCTTTGTTCAAACCATTGATTGCAAACATTTTTTAAGTACTTGAATCTAAAATAGAACAATAGTGGTGAATGTATGATTATTATAATCATATGATTATATGTTATAATATTTATGTAATAAATGTAGTAATGATGGTGCGGTGCATTATTGATATAGGCTCGATGGCTCTTGTCAATGTGGTGGTGGGCAGTGTGTGTTGAAGACTTCACAGACATAGAGAAACCTTGGATGACAATTTTGGTGCTTCCCAAATAGAAAAAATGGTTGCTAATGTGTGTATATTTAATGTTTCTAATGTAAATAATATTCATTATATTATAAGAACTAATGTAGATTGGGCATCAAAGGGAAATAATGGCTGCAGATACTTTAGCTGGGTTGATGACAACTTATTTGCATCTATCCACCCATCACCACTTATCCGCGATGAAGGATTTGAGTGCAAAAAGTGTCAGTCTAGGGAAAATTCTGAAATTATATTTTTACGATGCCTTCTCTATATTGTAATCGCATATCTTTGTTGCGACCATATGCAGAGATGAACTCAGGAGTTAGTCAGTTTAGTATTTTCATATTGTAACTAATATTTTAATATGGATATGATGCAACTTCTCTTTGCCTCAAGTGCACATAGATATGGTTTACATCTTTTTTTAGAATAATTCTTCATGTTTATGGCTCAGGTGAGCCCCAATCTGCTATCAATCACATGATTTAACGTATAGTGTTTTCTTGGTTATATCATTTGTTCCTTGACCTCTGAAGGCCATTTGGTAATTTTAACTACACCTAAGGATCCATCAATGACCCTAGTGCTCTTCATGACTCATGCCTTTGACCTTGGTGCTCCTACACCAATTGCTAGCACGAAGGAAGATTTGACATAATATATATGAAGGCTACTTAGTTTATCTTAGGGATAGAGATAATTTAATTTTAATTTAATTAGACTAGACATTATCCAAATAGTGATTATTTATATAAAGTTCTTGAAGATCAAAGGCCCAAGTCTAGAATGCCAAAATTATATAAAGTGCTTGAAGATCAAAGGCCCAAGTCCAGAATTGCCAAATTGTCCAAAACTAGACATTATCCAAATAGTGAGTATTTATTTATACAAACTAGACATTATCTAGATATCTTGTAGAGGCTTGAAGAACTGGAGAGGGAGGAAGGGCTTTGGATGGTAGCTAAGGGTGATGAGGATGATGAGATGGGGGAAGATTAGATGGGCTTGCCAACATCTTCTGAATACAAGGTCCTTGAGAGATCAATCAATCGGGATGAGTGGACGAGGATGATGAGATGGGGGAAGTGGAGTTGAATCTTGATGAAAAAGAAGCTCTGGCTGCGATTAGGAAGAAGAAGAAGATGCTTATCATTGAACACAAATTGAAGAAGAGTACTTAAGAGAGCAGGCTTACCGTACCAAGGAAGTTTGCCAAGAACAAGGAATATGGCTTAAATAGAATGGGAAGACATCTTTCTAGCCTGGTGTGTGTGAGTGATTTACACCTTCATGAAATTACAAGATTAACCAAGAACAACAAGAATTAGAGCAAAATAATCTAACAAATGCACAATTAATCTATCAACATCTCATGGTTCTCTAAATTGAAGTAGTAAGTGAGGCTCTCAGCTGCAAATCCTCACTAGTGACACTCTAATTATGAGAATTGAACTAAGAATGATATGCAAACTAGATCTAATTATCAAATTCTAGCTCTATTTGATAAGAAATCTACAAAATGATCAACAATTTAAGCTAATTATCAATGAAAATGCTAAGTGAGTGGTGTGGATGCAAATTGCAAGAGCTTTGCTGCAATTCAAAGATATGGAGTGGATGAATAATGCCTCAAAATGCCTTCTATTTATAAGATTTTCCCAAGGGTAGGGGGTAGAGTGAGATAACCATGGTTATGCTTGGGTAAGGTCAATTGGCTTTGCTTTGTCCATAAATGGGGGGACAAACATTTAAATGGTTTCAAAAGGCTGGACCATTTCAACAAAAGTGAGTGATTTGTGTCCATTTTGTCTCCTTTTTGCTTTGTTGAGGGAATTTAGTATTTATTAATTAATTAAAGTAATTAAATTTAGCCATGAAGGGTAAGAGATTCATTTTGATTTTTCATTTCAACAACTATGTCATTAATTGATTTTAATCAATTTCTTAGTGTTTTTCCCCTTTTCAAGCTTTATTTAATCATTTAATTGAATTTTCCTTTGATTTGAATTGCCTTTGTTCCATTTATTGATTTTTAGTGCTATTTTGATGATTTGATTGCACCTTTCTGATTGAATTAAGTCTTTGCCAATTTTCCATGTCTACAAATGCCCCTCTTTGAGTCGATGTGCGAAGAACACCGATTCAAAGATTCTCTTAGTATGATGATTTGATTCAGGTCCTGGTTCTGATATACCTCTGATCGTTCTGATTGATGTACTTCCTGATGATGATGATGTGCCTCTGATGATGGTGCTGATATGATTCTGATGCCTCTGATATGATAGGGGTCTTGATTTGATGATAGGTCCTGGGTTTATTGATAAAGGTCCTGGGTTGATTAATAAAGGTCCTGGGTTAATTGGTAAAGGTCTTGGGTTAATTGATTGCTGATATGTTGATATGTTTGATATGATGACAGATTTGATATGAAACCGATATGAAATTGATTTGCCTCCTGATATGATACTTGATATGATATGATACTGATATGATACTGATATGATATGATACTTGATATGATATGCCCCACTGATAAATGTTTTTGATGTGATGCCCATTTGATACTCTGATGCCCCCTCAGAAATAAAACATATTGAGTCCCTTGATTTGAATGATTTTGATTGATTGGTCCAATATGTTTTCATTTCTGATACTGTTTGAAAGAAACAATCAAGTTCGATTCATGCCCCGATTAATGAAAATGTCCTATAATAGGTCCAAAGTGCATTTTTAAGTGTTTATGAGGACCAATTTCACCTTAAATAGGGTAAAACCCCTCATTTTACTATTCATTTGCACCGTTCCTTCTTGAGATTTGAGCTCTGATTTTAGCCTTTTTGAGACGATGGTGGTCCCACATCGCGAGCATCAGTTTGAGAGAGCGCACCGGTTCAGTCGGAGAGCGACCGATGGTCCTCCGGTATGTCATTCAAATTTTCCTCATATCTTTAAAGTTGCATTTATGACCTCATTTAATGCATTTAAAAATTTTAATTCTGCGTTCGTGAAAAGAAATGTCACCTCCGTGCCTTTTAATATCGCCTGAAAATTTAAAATGTCGCCTTCAGTAAATTTGATGTCACCTCCCTTAGGTTTTCTCACGCATTTAAAAAATCTTTTATCGCCTAAGGATAATTTAATATCGGTTAGGGTTTAATCATTTTAATAATGTGTCGCGTGATAATAAAATGTCACCTGTGGAAAATCTTATACCGCCTCCGTGAAATTAAGTCACGCGGATGAATAAAATCACATGTATGAATAAAGAAATGTCACCTCTGGTAAAAGAAACGACACCAGAAAGAAAAGTCGCGTAAGTAGGAAATTTTGTTATTTGAGACTTTTCTAGGACGTCTGATTGCTCGATTGCGTCAACTTGATTGATATCGATCACGTCAATGAATTCAATCGAATGTTCAGTTAGGGTATTCCCTTTGTTTGATTTCAACAACGAATTAGGACATAGGTAACTATAATATCAAAGAATAAGGTTAATCAATCTTCATCACGAATGATAGGTCATGGATCTAAACGTCCATTCATTTTATGCTCAAATGCTTAGAGACATAAAACTAGGATCATCCTTCCTCAATGCTTAGAGTTAGGATTGGTAGGTCTGATAGGTATATTTAAATTGATGACTATGATTGATTGTTTGATTCATGTGATTCCCTTGCTTTGATTAAACAGGAGGATGTCCCTGTGCTGTACCTTTAGACTGTACCACACTGGGTGATGGAGCTTAGGGCACAGTTGACTGACACTGAGAGGCGAGTGATTAGGTGCTGCGGTTTACTATGCGTACTAGAGCTTCCTCGGTTCCAGATGAACCGAGGTTTGATTACCGCTGTCGCAGAGCATTGGCACTCTGAGACAAACACATTTTGGCTACCATAGGGCGAGATGACTATTACACCTGAGGATGTTTACAGATTGCTACGGATCCTGACTCATGGAGAGATAGTATATTATGATGCAGTCTATGATGGGACATATTGTCGACGAGTATTCAGAGATCTATCTATAGGTGATGATTGCATCTTATGGCCTTAGTTTGCCTCATTTCCTATTTTACCAGCATTATTAGGTGCTATCATTGGTGGTGTATTATTACCTGATCGGCGAGGTTGCAGATTTTCAGTGGGATGGGGCAGGATTATCGAGGATTTGCTACATCATCCTCGACACTTTGACTAGGGATCTTGTGTGTTGGCACAGCTTTATCACGATCTTCATGAGGTAGTTTACAGGAGATCAGCCTCATTATCTACTGGGATTCATATTTTGCAGTTGTGGATATGGGAGCACTTACCAGTCAGTCGTCCTATATCAGATCGAGATCATCCTCTAGGATATCCTTTTGCATGGCAGTATACTGGTATGGTGACACAGCATCACTTGGGTCACTTGGAGTATTGGTGATGTCAGATTGATGACATGGATGAGGTCTATTGGAGGCCATATGTTGAGGTCGAGGATTGGAGAGAGGATAGCTTGGAGTTACCATATATGTTTTCTCCTTGATGGATGATTGGCAGGATCGACTCTATTCTTGAGAGATTCTTGGCGGGTAGAGTGCTACGGTAGTTTGGGCGGATTCAGCCTATGCCTCAGGGATCTGCAATATATGCTCGTTCTAGTGCAGAGCGGGCTACTTGGGGTCACATGCCTTCATACAATGATGCTATAGAGCAGATATCACTACTGGGTTATATAGATTGGGACATGAGGTTACACATCAGAGATGCCAAAGTCACGCAGGAGTATCTAGCTTGGTTGATGGAGCATCCGATGCCTCGATTTACAGACCCTGCAGAGCCAGTGCCTAAGCGAGATGATGATGGTGATGATGTCGGTGGTGGGAGGAGACACAGAGGTAGACCCCGAGGTAGGGCAGTGATTAGGCTCAGAGGACGAGCGAGAGATGCACAGGTACAGGCACCACCTCCTCCTCCTCATCCTGCAGTAGCACAGAGACAGAGGATAGATCGTCAGGATCATGTGAGGGCTACTAGACAGGATCCAGGTATAGGACAGGATACGGGAGCAGGATTACAGCAAGCTACCGTGGATGGTCAGGATATAGGTGCATAGCAGATGCCAGCAGCTTTTTCCCATGATCGGGGAAAAGCTCCTATAGATACAGGTGATCCTCAGAGTACCTATGAGGTTGGGGAGAGTTCTAGTACTACCCAGCTACGAGAAGATGTGGGAGCATTACGGACAGAGGTGTCACAAATGTCATCTATGATTCAGCAGTTAGTATTAGGTTTGGCTCCATTGGTTCCTCTCCTTGTTGCTATGGTTGGTCAGACGCCTCCTCAGCAGCCTCCATCACAGCCTCCTCCACAGCCTCCTCCAGGACCTCCTCCCAGTGGTGACGAGAGTTGAGCTATGAGTGCTCTTATTGATCATTTATGTACTGATGCTGAGATACTTGATATTGTACCATAGTCTTGTGACCTTGATGTCACCTTTCCAGTTGTACTTTGACACTTAGTTGACATTGATGCCCCTGTTGATGGGCGATTATAGAGTTGATTTTTATGATATCATTGTTATACTTGATGTATTGAGTTATGAGTAGACGTGTGACATGAGGACATTTATGATCTTTCCTGCTTTTACTTGATGATATATGAGATTTCCTTTAGATGCTGCTATATGTGTTTATCTAATGCATTTGTTTTTGGATGGATATTGTCTATGGATGCAACGTATCTTATGTATGATATAGATAGATGGATGCATTTCTTTCTCATGTATGGATGCAGTTTTGATATGTTATTTCTCATGTATGCAATCGGTATGTATGCACATGTAAATGATTATTTCCTTCTTTTCTTGATAATATATTGATGTAATGATTAATTATATGGAATGAATGCAAAAAGTATAATCTCATGTTTTTATTGTAGAAAAGATGATGTTGAAATGATGTTGTCCTTGCTGATTTAACCCTGTTAATGATGTCATGTACCCCCTTTTTGATGCGAAAATGAAACCATTGGGAAAAATGCACATGCAATTAATCTAACATGAGAATGCATTTAACCTTTTTATGAATGCAGCTAAGTGTCACTAGCTTTTAGCAAATAAATGCCTTGAGGATATATTTTCATCATTGAGCACTTCGGACCGGAAAGTCGATACAATCACCACTGCCCACTGACATGATGATATGAATATCACTTTTTATTTACTGCTCATATGGTAACCTCCGTTTTGCTTTCCCATCGGTCTCATCGATACGACTATCACTGATTTCAAACAATCATGAGAGTACGAATACCGATTTTTGTCGGATTCTATGTTGCAAGTGGATTTTGTCATTTAGATATGAAGAATCTAAATATCCAAGGTATCCAGTTGCGTAAACAAACAAAGGTTAACTCATTGTTTTATAAGATAATCCTCGATGGTTCTTTGATGACCATGTCTTTAGATGAATTCTCATAAGGCAATGAATCTTCCTCCAAACAGTCACTTCATAGTCAAGAAAAATATCATGTCTCCATCATTGCCAATCTAGTCGAAACATCATTGATTAGCTAAAAAGACTTGATGCAAATTGAATGAATGTAAGTAAATAGATTTTTAACCAATCTTTTCAAAAGAATCTATCTAAGTGTTTTGCATTGTTTTCTGATCTTCAACAAAATATATTTCCAAGTGTTTGATCATGACATGATTTTTGATTTTTAATCCTGAATAATAAGTCAATTTAGGCTCAAGGATTTTGTTGTGGTAGTCAACTTCTTGGTTATCAATCAAAGGTTTACAAAAATCTGATCTCTCTTCTGAAAATGTTAATCCCTTTCTGCTTGTGACTGAATGTTGTTCATATGAATCCTTTTTGAGGTACCCACTTTCCAATCCGTTTATGCTGCCCCCAAGTATTTGATGTATCAATTTTGACAACTTTAGGCAATGCAAAGGATGAAGCTACAAACTGTTATTATGACTATGTACAAATGATGGATGCAATGAAGGTTTAGACAAATGGGATGATGAGATGCATTATGTACACATGTGGCTAGGAAGGAAATGACTTAAGGGAACCAAAAGTGCTTGTTGCCAAGTTTTCACCTTTGGGTATTCTCTTTTTTTTTTTTTTGCTACCGAGGCGCCTATTTGCTAGGTTTTCACCAAGGCACTTTTTCTTTTTTTCTTTTTTTTTTTGTATTTTTCTTTTTTCTTTTTTTTTGTATTTTTGTATTTTTTGCTTTTTTTGTATTTTTCTTTATCACCTTGGCACCTATTTGCTAGGTTTTCACCAAGAGATAGTTTTTCAAATGTTTTTGCTTTCTTCAGGCTCAATTTTCCACTGTTTTTGATCTTTCTTCTTTTCCAATGTTTTTGGATTTTCCATTTTCAAATGTTTTTGGTATTTTCAAGATCCCTTTTCAACTATGTACAATAATTATGATGCTCTCTCATCTGATACTCTTTATACTCTTTCATTTGCTTTAGGTGTAGAATCTCTTCAAATGAATGCTATTTATGGGTTCTTGTAATTCTTCACCATTACAATTTGATAACTTATATGTTCCAGTTCCAAAGGATGACACTATCACAAATGGGCCTATCCAATTAGCTTCCCACTTTCCTTTCTTTTCCCTTTCAACTTGATTTTTGGGATTTTCTCTTAGTACCAAGTCTCCTACTTGAAAAGTTCTTGGTTTGATGTGTTTGTTGTAATTGTGTGCAATCCTGTTTTGATAAACTTTTAAATGCTCATAAGCTTGAGTCTGGTGTTCCTCTAACAATTCCAATTGTTGTAGTCTGGCAATCCTATAATCCTCATCAGTGATCAATCCTCTTAATGAAACCCGTAGAGATGGAATTTCAACTTCTAATGGTAGAACTGCTTCGGTTCCATAGACTAAAGAGAATGGGGTGGCTCCTGTAGGTGTTCTGATACTAGTTCTATAAGCCCATAGTGCGGGATTTATTTGCACGTGCCAATCTCTTCCTGATTTGTTAACTGATCTTTTTAATATTTTGAGGATATTTTTGTTTGTTGCTTCAGCTTGTCCATTGCCTTGTGGATAATAAATGGATGATGAATGATGTGTAATGGGAAATGTCATGCAAAGTTCATCAATATCCTGATTTTTGAATTGTTTCCCATTATCCGTGATAATGGCATGTGGAATACCATAGCGGCAAATTATGTGGTTCAAAATGAACATTGAAATTTGTTTGCCAGTTGCTGTTGTTAATGGAACTGCTTCCACCCATTTGGTGAAGTATTCTGTTGCTGTGATGATATACTTGTGTCCGTTTGAAGATGGAGGATATATGATTCCAATCAAGTCAAAACCCCATTGATAAAAAGGCCATGGTGTAATGAATGGGTGTAATTCTTGAGCTGGTGCATGTATCATATTACCATGATATTGACATTTGCTGCATGTCTTCACAAATTGACAAGCATCCTTTTCTAATGTTGTCCAAAAGTACCCTAGACGAAGGATTTTCTTAGCTAGATTAAGACCGCTTGAGTGTGACCCGCAAATGCCTTCGTGGACCTCGCGTAAAGCTAACTTAGACTCTTCTTCCTCTAGACATCTAAGTAACATCCCATCAAGACCCTTACGATACAATGTGTCTGAAAGGATTAGGTAACAGGCGGCTTGGCGTATGAAGTTACATTTTTGGGCACGAGTTTGGTCTATGGGGAGTACTTGGTCTTTAAGGTAAGTATAGATGGGTCCATACCAAGGAGAGTCATGTCCATGTAAAAGAGCAACAATTTGGGTGTCAGGAAGGTTAAATGCCAGTTTTACCAACTATTCCACCAAGAACTCATACTTCTCATTTTGATCTGGCTTTTGTAATAATGAAGCCAAGGTAGCCATGGCATCTGTTGCTCTATTCTTTTCTCTTGGAATCTGTTCAAATGTGATCAAAGCAAAGTACTTCTTCCATCCATCAATCAAGGTTTTATATTTCATCAATGTTATGTCCTTGGTATTGTATTCATTATTAACCTGATTGATTATGAGTTGGGAATCTCCATACACTTGTAATTCTGTAATATTCCATTCTAAAGCCATTTTGATGCCAATGACTAATGCCTCATATTCCGCTATGTTATTGGTGCATGGAAATAAGAGTTTATAGGACTTTGGAATGGTGTACCCTTGAGGAGTAACCAATAATATACCTACTCCAGAACCTCCTTGTGTGTAAGATCCATCAAAATATAACTTCCATGTCTTTGCTTCTATGTTGACAATTTCTGCATCTGGAAATTCAATTTGCATGGTTTGTGTAGATTCCATTGGGTTATCTGCTAAGTGATCTGCTATCACTTGTCCTTTAATTTCTCTTCTATCAACATATTCAATGTCAAATTCACTTAGGATCATGACCCATTTTGCTATTCTTCCTGTAAGGCAGTTTTACTTAGCAAATATTTGAGAGGATCAATCTTGGCAATTAATTTGATCTTATGCATCAACATATAATGTCTTAGTTTTTGAGATGCAAAAACCACTGCTAGACATGCTCTTTCCATGAATGAATAATTGAGTTCATATTTTATTAAGGTTCTACTAAGATAGTAGATTGCCCTTTCTTTTCCTTGCTCATCTTCTTGTGCCAACAATATGCCTAGAGACCTTTCTGTGGCTGATATGTATAACAACAGTTCTTTACCCTTGATAGGTGACATAAGAATAGGTGGGTTTATCAAATAAGTCTTCAAAGTAGCAAAGGACTTATCACATTCTTCATCCCACATAAATGTAGTGTCCTTGTGTAACAATCTGGTGAAGGAGTGACACTTTTCGGCTAATTGAGAGATAAATCTCCTTATTGATTGAATCTTTCCTTGTAGTGACCTCATTTGGCTAATATTTCTTGGAATCTCCATTTCTAGAATGGCTTGTACTTTTTCAAGATCAACTTCAATGCCTTTTGCTGACACTATATAACCCAATAACTTGCCGGATTGGACACCAAAGGCACACTTCTTTGGGTTTAGTCTAACTTTGAATTGTTCTAACCGAATGAATATTTTTCGTAGGATTTGTAAATGCTCTTCTCTATTGTGGGATTTTGCTAGAATGTCATCCACATAATCTTCTAAGAAAGTGTGCATCATGTCGTGGAAAATAGTTGTCATGGCCCTTTGATATGTAGCTCCAACATTTTTTAAACCGACGGGCATGACATTCCAACAAAAGGTACCCCAAGGGCAAGTAAATGTTGTCTTTTCTTGGTCTTCAGGAGCAATATTGATTTGGTTGTAGCCACTAAATCCATCCATTAATGAGTACATTGCGTGACCTGCTGTCAAATCCACTATGGTATCAATGCTTGGCAATGGGAAGTCATCTTTGGGACATGCAAGGTTTAAATCTCTGAAATCCGTACACACACGGATAGATTTATCATGCTTAGTAACCGGCACAATGTTAGAGATCCAATCAGCATATGCTATTGTTCTTATGAATCCCACCTTTAACAATTTTTCCAATTCTTCCTTGACTAAGAGAGCCACATGTGGGTGCATTTTCCTGAGTTTTTGCTTCACAGGTTTAACTCCGGGTCTAACATTCAGATGATGCATTATGAAATCAGGATCCAATCCAGGCATATCGGCATATGACCATGCAAAATTTACTTGTTGCTCTTGGAAGAATTTGATAAAGTCCTCTCTTTCAAGAGATGTAAGTGATGCAGCCAAGTGTACAACCTTTGGCTCTAGTTCTGTACCAATGTTAACTTTTTCTGTTGGTTCTATAAGAATAGATGACCGTTCTTCTTCATGTTCAGGCAAAGTGTCCAATCTCTATTCTAATGGTGCCACAGTTGGGTTTTCACCAAAAGAAACGTCTTTTATTTTCATTGTTTTTGGTTCTAATGGTGCCACAGTTGGGTTTTCACCAATAGAACTTTTCATTTTTTTATTTTTTTTCATTTTTTCTTTTTTTTGACTAAGAGATTGGACCCTTGCTGTTGTCATCATGTCCGTATTGAGTTCGTTGGTGAAAGAGGGTTCAACCGCATTGAGGTATTGGTTTGTTGCTTGGTCATTTGGGAAGTAAAATAAGTCATGTGGTTCAGTTTGATCCCAATCAATGAGGTCTGGATGTATCAAAATTAAGGAATTATTGGGTAAGGTATCATCAATAGGATTTATGGACATGACTTCGTTTGAGGGTTCATACATTGTATCGTTTAGATCTATGATGTGCGCTTCCTCAAGATGATCCATGGAAGCAGGGTCAAAGTCCCCTTCACTTGAATCCTCGTCGACCTCTACGGGAAACAATGTGGGAAAAGCCACAAGCGGGTTAAAACTAACATTTGAATTTCCCTCCTCTGAAGGTGTCCAAAATGTTTCTATCCATGCTCCACTACTAGATGCTTGTTCTATATTAGGCCTTTGAATAGGAGATTCTTCATTAATTGGAGCATCTTGTTTTGGGATTTTTGCATAAGTATGTATAGCAATGACTTCTTTATCTTGACATGACTCATCTGATAAAGTATCCCATTCATAATCCCTAGAGTCATCACTATCTCCTTCGGATTCTAATGCATTTATTTGAGGATGAAAATCATGCATTGGACTTGAACTTTCTCCCTTATATTGAAAACCTACTCCGGATTTTTCATGACTTGCCCTCCAAACAGGTTCAATAGGTTCTAATAATCCTCTATTTCTTTGGCCTAGGGGTCCTCTTCCTTTGTATCCCATCTTTTGCATAATATCAAATCCTTTCCCATATTGTTCTGTTTGTATATTGACATGCTGAATTCTTTCCATGGGAGTGTCTAGGGTACCATCCTCATCATGATAAAGCCATTGGAGGACATCATCCTCTTCCTTATCCCATGTTGCTTTGCTATCTTCCCTCACAAAATAAGAATTATACTTATGTGGAAGATGTTCTTTTGAGGGTTTTCCATGTGATTTGGGAGACATGGGCATGTCAAATAAAGAAACTGAATATTCTCCTACCCCTTTTGAACTAATCTTGCATTGTTTGTCAAATTTGTTCATCATCTCACTCATGTATTGGTAATGATCTGCTTTAGCTTGTTCTTTTTCCTCTTTAGTAGGTTTGTAGATCATTGTTTCCAATTTAGGTGCCACATATGGACTTTCCATCACATTTGGACCCTCGTAGCTCACTTTTTCCTTGCCCTTAGTTGATGTAGTTGAGCTAGCTTGAAGAGGATTTTGTGCATCTTCATTGGTGATTCTTGGAACAACTCCTTCACAATTATGTGGAATGTATAATTCATGCAAGGGTTTGAGTGCATTACAATATTGAAATGGATTTGAGTCTCCTCCAACTGTGATTTCTTCACCCATGTATGGGAACTTGATGCATTGGTGGTATGTGGAGGGGACAGCTTGCATCTCATGAATCTAGGGTCTTCCCAATAAGATGTTATAGGTTAATTTCATGTCCAATACTTGACATTTGGTTTCCTTCTTAACTAGTCCCACTTGGATGGGCAACACAATCATGCCTTTAGAAGCTCTTTCAGCCTCATCATAAGCTTTTATGGTGATTTTCTTTGTAGGGTCAATGCAAGACTCGGATAGACCTAAGGATTTTACAAGACTCAATGTGCATATGTTAAGGCCAGCCCCTCCATCAATAAGGGCTCTTTTGACTCTATGCCTTTCGATCAAAACCTCTATATGTAATGGAAAATTTTGAGGATGAGTTATAGACATGTCATCTTGATCTGAAAATGAAAGACAATGAGGAGCCACAAGATGTCCTACCATATTTTGAAATTTTTCTTCCCCTAAGGTAGTAGAAACATGTGTCTCTTCCAAAGCTTTTTCCAAAATCTCTTTATGATTTGGTGACAACTTCAATAACTCTAAGATTGAGATTTGTGCTGGAGTACGTTGCAATTGGTCCACCAAACTATAAGGTCTTGCTGCTGTAGGAGGTTGTTTGACCACAATGTTGGATGGTGGGATATTGGTATTTTGAGGGACTATCCCTTGTAAAGTCATTCTAGAATTCTGCCCTCTTGTAATGATATTTGTTGCTTCCTTTTGAGGCTGTTCATTAATGATGATAGCATTAACAATATGATCATATGATGGTGCAAAGTTGAGATTATTGGCACTTTGTTTCTTGCCATTTGATGACTCACCTTTATCATGTTTGTAAAAAGGTTGTTTGAAGGCCGTATGATCTTCATTATTTTGGGGTCCATCAACAGTGATTATGTTATTATCTATCAAGTCTTGCACCACATTCTTTAATTGTAGACATTCATTTTTAGGGTGCCCCCGAATCCTATGATATTCACAATGATGCTTAGCATCCCACCAACCCGGCTTGTGGTCTGGTTCATAAGGCTTAATAGCGGGTAATGCAATAACATTGTTAGCTATGAGAGCCTTTAATGCAATTTCAAGTGGTTCTCCCAAGGGTGTAAAGTGTCTTGCAGGAGTGGGCTTCAAATACTTATCATACTTGCTGTTTTGATCCTTGTTTCCTTGATTATTCTTATTGGCATTGTTGTTGTTGTTGGAAGGTGCATTATATGCTTGATTAGCATTATTCACTTGATTTGGTGTCTTTGTAAGGGCAAATGGAATCACCTTCAAGTTGTTGGATTCCACTACACCATCATTAACAATACCTTTGTTGTTATTCTTTGCAGCATAACGGCTATTGTTGTTGTACCAACTTTTATTTGGATTGTTGTTATTGTTGGTATTGTTGTTGTTGAAGTTAGAGATATTCTTATTTTCCTTGTACAATTTCAACTCTCCACTCTTAATCAACACTTCTTCTGTTGTAATTCCGTTATCAATTAAATCTTGAAAAGTTTTAGGACATTGCATCCTTAGTCTATAATTCAGCTCGCTTCTCAAACCGTTAATAAAGATATCCATTTTTTCTTTCTCCGGTACACTTCTTGGATATCTAGCAAATGCAGTCCTCCATCTTTGCAAGAATGTGAGAAAGGCTTCTCCATCTTGTTGCTTCGTGTTACATAACGTTATCATGGTGACCTCATGTTTGATGTTATAAGAGTAATGAGTCACAAATTTAGATGCTAACTCTTCAAAGGATTTTATGCCGGATGGTAGTTTTGAAAACCAATCCATGGCTGTTCCTCCCAAGCTTCTTGGGAATAGTCTCATTAAATAGGTTGATTCATGCATGAATTCAAGACTCAATGCACAAAACCCCCGAAGATGATCATGTGGGTCAGATGTTCCTTCATACCTCTCATATTTAGGAAATGTTACATTAATGGGAAAAGGCACCATGACCAAACTCTTATCGAATGGAAAAGGACATAATGTTTCAATAGAGAAATGCTTAGGAGCCCCATTTTGTTTCAAACTGTCAATTTCCATTTGTAATGCCTTGAATTGTTCCCTCATTGCTTCCATAGGGTCTTCTATTTCCTTGGGCTTTAATTGCTCTATGTCAAAATCTTTAGGTAGCTTTACCCCCATTTGTATTAAGTCCATGAAGTGTTTTTCTTTATCCATAAGCATGGTATTTTTCATTAGTTCTATGAAATAAGGACATTGTCTTGCCTCTAATGCTCTTTCAATCGTGGCTTCTTCTGTAGTTGGGGGTAAGTTTGTATTATGAGGAGGAAATAAGTTGTTGCCTTGTGAATTTGCCTCTTGAGAATTAGGATCTCTTCCTCCATTATTAGAATTTCCTTGATTGTTGTTAAGATCCATACCCCCATTCATGTTGTTCCCTTGGTTGTTATTAGGATCTATACCCCCATTCATGTTGTTCCCTTGGTTATTGGGATCGATATTTCCTAGGGTACCACTAAACATCTTGTTAATGTCCTTTGCCTTAGTGGGTTTTTCAATCACTCGTGAAGTAATGAAAGTGTTCTTTGGAAATGGGAGCTCTTCTCCATTGTAGGTCCCGTCTGTTTGTAATGCTTTCCTTATAGAGAGTGACCTTGTAATAACAGGCATGAACAAACTTTAAGGGTATGTTGACTTTCTTCTCTTGATAAGCTATTTTTGGAATAAGGTAAAAGTTTTTGATCAATTTTAAATGGTTTAAAATTTTAATGGTGTTTTGATCAATAACTTTGGAATATCTTGTTTGAAAATAAAAACAATCTCAACACACACATCAATTGGATACCATATCCCTAGAATGCTCTAATGTGTATATTTTTGAACATTTTCACAGGTTTAACACAAGAATAGCTTCCACACAATCTACCTAGCACATAATTGGTTCGTAAACATAGCTCTAATAGGAAGTTTTGCTATTTTACCGTTATGTAGTAAGTTTTCCGTTCAAAAGAGATCTTAGCTTTTCATCCCCCAACTATGTTAAGGGGCTTCCCACACGCACAAAAGCATGATTTTGCGCAATCCGTTAGGACTACTAGAGGAAGTTCGAAAGAGCTAAAATCCTTTTGTCGTGTACCCCATTAAGGATACCCGCATTTCATTTTATAGTGGGTCGGATTCTCGTGGCAAAAGCAAGTGTATCCCACTTTGGGCTGTCCCTCTCACCGGCCCTTCTAAGGCAATCTCGGGAGGTGAACCCACTAAGTTTTAAACATGTTCATTTGAAAGCATGAAAAGTGGATTTGGTAGAGCAAGTTTGGGAATTTGATTCACTCAAAGAGTGAAGAGCATATCCCTATTGCTTTTCCCTTATCCCAAACACTCAGAATCAAATTTGGTTCTTTTTCAACCCCGTGACAAAGGGGTTCTTAGAATTGAAGTGTTTATTTTTTCCTTTTATGATTAAACTATGTTTTGAACTTTGAAAATGCCACAATTTAAGGGAAGTGCAAGCTTGATGAGAAAAATACCTCAAACGATGCTAGCAAAGGCTAGGCGCATTTCTAAGTAGTAGATTTTTTATTTTCTCTCCAAATCCTTCTCTTACCTTAGCAAAACGTTCCCTCCACCAACAAGTTAGTCAGCACAATACAAACAAAGTGAGGGGAAACCAAAATCAAAGCTAAAAATGATATAATTGATTATGCTTTTGATTCTTTTTACCAAAATATTTGCAAAATTCTTACAAATTTAAAGACTAAATTCCCAATTTAATGAGACATATTTTCGTTTGTAAGCATCTACAACAGCAATGTATTTAGCATGTAATTCTACTTCTTTCTCTAAATTATTGTTGAGAACAAAGGTAGAATGTACCCGGTTTTCTTTCCTTATCCTTTTAGAGATCAATTTCTCTTCTAAGTTGTGCCTTCTCTCTGGTTTTTGCACTTTCTTATGACAGACCATGCTCCTGAGACAAAAAAAAATGACAGTGAAGTTAGCATACAGTCCTTATTTTGACAAAATAAAGAAAATACAGTCAGACGACATTATCCAGACTACAGGCAAGATTAAATTTAATGAAGACATGACTACTTTAACCGCGAGCGTCACCAAAAGGGGCTCAAGCAAGATTAAAATAGACAAGTGCGATATTAAATTTTGCAAACGCGTGAAATCTTTAATATATGCGACAACAGTAATTACTCTGATACAATATCAATGCTAAATCAGGTGACATTTTCCATGCTAAAGGCGAGATCTAATTTAATAAAGACGTAATTACTTTAACCGCGAGCGTCACCAAAAGGGGCTCAAGCGAGATTAAAGTAATTAAGTGCGATATCAAATTAAACGAACGCGTGAATTCTTTATCTCAAGCGACAAATTAACTCAGAGAAGCGACATTTAATTAAATGAGAGTGACATTTAAAATACTCAAAGCGACAAATTAAATGCGAAATGCAGTAAACTCCCTTTACACCAGGCGGAAAATCATTCCTCGGCCGCGGCTTTTAATTCTTTCCAGGCGACATCTAAATAGCAAAAGGCATCAGCTGCTTGTCCGTGAGGCGAGAATTTAATTTTCGCAGGCATGATTTCTTTCTCCAGAAGCGTGATTCTGAAGACTGATAAGCGTGATCGTTCAGACTCTAGGCGACATTTAAATTTTCGTAAGCGACATCTCTTTTCTGTAGGCGTGATTTATTTACCGGCAGGCATGATTTCTTTCCTGTAACCTGCAAACAGTGAGCAAAATCATGCAATTCTAGCCTAAATTTTGCAAATAACATGGAAATTATGATAAATTTGAGGCCTAGAGCCCCACGGTGGGTGCCATTTGTGTGTGAGTGATTTACACCTTCATGAAATTACAAGATTAACCAAGAACAACAAGAATTAGAGCAAAATAATCTAACAAATGCACAATTAATCTATCAACATCTCATGGTTCTCTAAATTGAAGTAGTAAGTGAGGCTCTCAGCTGCAAATCCTCACTAGTGACACTCTAATTATGAGAATTGAACTAAGAATGATATGCAAACTAGATCTAATTATCAAATTCTAGCTCTATTTGATAAGAAATCTACAAAATGATCAACAATTTAAGCTAATTATCAATGAAAATGCTAAGTGAGTGGTGTGGATGCAAATTGCAAGAGCTTTGCTGCAATTCAAAGATATGGAGTGGATGAATAATGCCTCAAAATGCCTTCTATTTATAAGATTTTCCCAAGGGTAGGGGGTAGAGTGAGATAACCATGGTTATGCTTGGGTAAGGTCAATTGGCTTTGCTTTGTCCATAAATGGGGGGACAAACATTTAAATGGTTTCAAAACGCTGGACCATTTCAACAAAAGTGAGTGATTTGTGTCCATTTTGTCTCCTTTTTGCTTTGTTGAGGGAATTTAGTATTTATTAATTAATTAAAGTAATTAAATTTAGCCATGAAGGGTAAGAGATTCATTTTGATTTTTCATTTTAACAACTATGTCATTAATTGATTTTAATCAATTTCTTAGTGTTTTTCCCCTTTTCAAGCTTTATTTAATCATTTAATCATTTAATTGAATTTTCCTTTGATTTGAATTGCCTTTGTTCCATTTATTGATTTTTAGTGCTATTTTGATGATTTGATTGCACCTTTCTAATTGAATTAAGCCTTTGCCAATTTTCCATGTCTACACCTGGGCTTGGATCCTTTGACAATTAGCTTGATAATAAATGAAGTAGTTGAGAGCTGAGAAATTAGCTTCCCAAGAAAAATCTCATAAATGAACTATGTGTACCCCAATTCGTGTGCCTTCTGCGTGTACCTAATTGATATATTTGAAACAACAAGGGTACATTTAGCCTTACCCTTTTTTTTTCAAATATATCATTTGGGTACGCACAAAGGGCACATGAATTGGGGTACATAGAGTTCATACAGGGGATTTTTCTTGGGAATCTAATTTCTCATCTATCATCTACATTATTATGAAGCTAATTGCTGAAGGATCCAGGCCGAGGCTAGAGAGATGTCTTCCCAAACACATAAAAAACATGCACATAAACATGACAGATAAGAAACATAAATGTAGATTTCACAATAGCTGAGAAACATAATTGTAGGAATCATGGTCACAATTTTTTGGAGACAACATAATTGAGTTGTATACCTAGATGATGGAGAGCAACTTCTTCTCCCCCGATTCCAAGTTGACACTGCAGGATCCAAAGACCATAGATAAGGAATAAATTTGTCTACTCTTTTATGTCGTGAACTAAAATATATATGTATTGAATTATGTTGTGCATTAATATTTAATTATATGTCATGTTAATGAATATTGTTATGTGTTAATGAATTCTTGATTAGTGTTGCGTATTAATGAATGTTATATCATATTAATGAATGTTATGTGACTGTATTGATTGAATGTTATCATTCATAAATGGATGAATGAAGTGTGTAATTAGATGTTAATGGGGAATTTAGATTGATGTTAGGGGGAGGGCGGGTGAAGCTAGATGAGCTTCCACCTTCACATGGTTGGCCTTGTTAAGTAGAGAATATTAAAGTATTCTCGAAACCAAGTGAAGCTCAAACTAACATACCTTCATTATTTAATCAATTTCATTCTTTCTAGGTCTTTTCTCATATGTGCATTTTGAATGTGTCATTGTTAGGCAACTATCAAATAAAAAACTAGAAGGGCCAATAGTCAACTTCTCATTGTCATTGTCTGGCATGATTCGGCTTCATTTTGTGTAAGTATTCTCATAATGAATGTGTCAAACTCTCTTGGAATAATGTGGATTATTTCATTGGTTTGTGTTTTTGAGTAGGTGAAGTGTTAAATCAGTTCCTATCTTTTGTTCTTAATTCCTTCAAACTGCAGGAGGGCCTGAAAGATATACTCAACATAGAATTGACTGCTAGTCTGGGAAACACACTGACTCTTTGGCTTGAGAGAAAGAGTTGGGTAATGTTGTTTCTGGAGACCCGTGTAATTGTCCTCAATGGCCTCTTTTTTTTTTAATAGGTTATTATAGATAATGTCTTCGATGAAGGAATTGATGTACCACATGTAAACCAAAATCCATGCTTAATGCCATTTTGTGCAGTTCCTGAGTCATGTTGTTCCGAGCTATGCTGAATGAAAGGGATTTATTTGTAGCTATTCTATTTCTAGCATCATGCATCAATCTATAAAATGGGTCACACTAGAAGAAAGCCATAATTTACAAAAAATACAACTGCTCAGATATCAATTGGATCTATAAGTAGCATAGATATTCTATAGCTAATAGCCTAATACACCCATGTGAATAAATTTACTTGTTGTCCCCTTAGGATTTACTTAAGCAAACAGTCCTTATGTGCTAAAAAATTAGTTGTTTCAGTGCTGAAATTGTAGATGATTGTATGCATGAATTCAATGACAAGAACCGAACATTAAGAAATAGATCAATAACACAACATAATACTATAGAGAAACGTGATGTGGTGAAAAATCTTGCACATCAAGGTTGTACCTTCCCTTGACACTGTCTCCTTGTGAATTTACAAGCTTAGTGCCCTTCCCAGCCCTTCAAGGACACCAATCAACAAGTACCAAAAGGTATAAACATAAGTTTTACCATAATTCACCAATCAACAATATCTCCCATTCATCTACTTAACTACTTCAAATGTAGAATTAATGCAATACTATAATCAAATTTACACTATTGATCAAAATTACCAAACATTGGGTTACAATAATCAAGAAAGTTTGAATGCCTCTTTGTTTAATTCCTTGCAAATGATGACAATGTCAGAAGGCCTACTTCCTCAAATAATCTCTTTAATGCACTCAAGTGCTAAAATGTTGTCTAACCAAGTAGATGATTCAGATATTGTTCACTTTATGCTTTTGACTAAAATCACAAAACATGGAGTTACACTAATCAAGGAGAAGATTTAAATGCCTATCTGTTTAGGTCTTTGAAAATGATGGCTTGATGCAGTTAAGTATCAAGCACCTAGTGAAGGGTGGCTAATCCAAGAAGCTATGCATGCACAATGATGATCTCTTAAAAGTAGAATTACAACTCTGAATAACAACATTCCATTTCTTCATTGGTCAAATCTATTGCAATCTTTTTAATGATGGTTCTCTTTATGATATTTGTAATTTTTTGAATTTTCATTTGACCATCTTTTGTGGTTATTAATTGACTTATCTTGTGCACATTGTTGCTCGTCCAATTCCCCGGTGTGCCAAATGTTTAGTTGGATTACACAAACATTGTATAAATTTTTTTTGTCATTGTTTCTCTAGTAAATCTATTTGTGTCCATTGAGTCCTATTATTCTGATATAAGAGCATCTCAGGTCCTTGGAAATCCTGTCTCACCAAAAACATTTTGGAGTTTGTCTGTGTTGCTCGGTTCCTTCTTTGACCAAGTTGGTCAGTTTCCTCTGGTTACAGAGTGTGGTCAGTTATCTCCTGGGTGGTTAGTTGTTTCACTGGCACTCGACGATGCTTGTCTGTTGCTCGATCATCCTTTCTTACCGAGTAGTTTCTTTTGAGTTCCTATTGAGATGACTTGTGCATTTATGTTGGGTCATAGATTTAATGTTGGAATCCATCATTGGGAGGCATGTGGTCCCAGATCTTACCATTCCTTTCATTGATTATGGATCTGAAAGCCGACTCAGTTCGGTAGACTCTTGTATAAATGTAGTTGTTGGGTGGTAGTTTAGGAGGTAGTTTTAGGAGAAGATAGAAGATAGTAAGATTAGATATTGTTGGTAGATCCTCACATGTTTGAGGACTTCTATAAATCATTGTAATATCTGGCCCTAACTGGGAAGGCCTTATAGCCCGACATGTATCATTCTATTTGATGAAAATTAATGAAAGATCCTACATTCTCTCTCTCACTATGTTGTTGTTTGCTTTCACATGTTATTGAGTAGGCTTGGATCATTAGGGTGTACCATTGTTTGGCCCCTCTTGACCCCTACCTTGCGTCAGGTGGTATCAGAGTGAGGTTAGATCTTGATCTAGGTCTACGGATCTAGGTTTGTAGGTTCCTCTTGAAGCCCTAGTTGATTGTTGTGGGGTAGCAGATTGTGATCTGACCTGAAATTGTAGAGGGTTATCAAGATGGTTCGTGGGAGATGAGATGTTGATCGATGATTGGTAGATATGCTAAGGTAGATTGCTGCTAGGTTAGAAGCTATTGAAATAGCCCAGAGAAGAGGCAGACATCTTGAAGATGTTAGTGATGATGAAATTGAGGAAGAATAGGTGAATGCAGAACTTGCACATGTTATGGATCAAGGTGAAGAAAATTTTTTGAAGGCTTTGACAAGTCTGAAGTCAACACCACATTTAAATCCTCCTGAGTATGGTGGAAAGCTAGATTCTGATGAATTGGTGGACTAGATCACCGAGATGGAAAAGTATTTTGAATATGAAATCATACCTGAAGACAAGAAGGTGAAGATTGCAAGCACAAAATTGAAAAGTCATGTATCCTTATGGTGGGAACATCTTCAATTGGATAGGAAGAGGAAAGGCAAAGAAAAAATCAAGGTATGGAATAAAATGGTGAATAAATTGAAAGGAAAGTTCTTACCCTGTGATTATTAGATTAACCTAGTTCGGCGAATGCAAAGTTTGAGACAGAAAAATAGCTTGGTAAAGGAATACAAAGAGGAATTCAATAGATTAGATATCAGATCTAGACATGATAAAGATGATGTGGAAAGAATTGGTAGATACCTAAATGGTTTGAGAGTCTCCATCCAAGAGGAAATTAGTTTGGTCAAGTTGGAAAACATTGAAGAGGCTTATCAATTTGCATTGAAAGCCAAGGAGAAATTGAACAAAAGAGATGAGCAAAGACAAAGAGGTTGAGGTGGTAGATTCCCTGGAGGAAGAGGTAGATCTAATGGTGAAAATTGTAGATTTGAACCTGAAAAGACAAGTCTAGATAAAGGCAAGACCGAGTGGAAAGGTGAAAGTTCATCCAAAGGAAAAGGTAGTAACTACCGAGGTGGTTATAGAAGAGGAAGTTTCTGAGGAACTTGTTACAATTGTGGAGAAGAAGGTCATAGATCTTTTGAATGTACACAGGCTAGTAAGAAGGCTGGTAGCAGTAGAAATTCTTTGGTGCAAGAAGAGTCATCGAATGAACCTGAGAAAGAAAATAACTTGATGGTAAGGAGAGCACTATGGAATGAAAGAAAAATGGAAGATCCAGTAAGGAAAAGTTTGTTCAAGACCATATGTAGAGTTTCTGATAAAGTTTGGAAGGTAATCATTGACAGTGGTAGCTCGGAGAATCTGGCATCTGAAGAGATGGTCACAAAATTGCAGTTGGAAATGTTGGCAGATCTGAAGCCCTATCATATCTCATGGATCAAAGATGAGCATACACTCTTGGTAAGTGAACAATGTTATGTGAATTTGAAGATTGGAAAGTATTATGATGAGGTGTTATGTGATATCATGCCTATGGATTGTTGTCATATTTTGTTGGGTAGACCTTGGCAATATGATAGACATGCTATATATGATGGGAGATTACATAAGTATGTTATTGTGGCTGATGGAAAGAAACAAATCTTGTTACCATTGATGGAAGAACCTATTAGTAATGTTTGCACATTTTTGAATGTTTGTTTGATGGAGGGAAGAAAGTTTGTTAACTCTTTGAAAAAGAATGATGTATGTTTTGTTGTGATTCCTAACAAACTAAGTAAGAAAATAGAAGATAATGTTCCTAAGGAGATTGGTAAGTTACTCACCGAGTATAGTGAAATCATTAATGATAATGTACCTAATGGTTTGCCACCAAAAAGAAGTATTGATCATTGTATGGATCTAATCCCTAGAGCTAGATTACTGAATAAGGCACCTCATCAGTTGACACCTATCGAGAATCAGGAATTGAACTGAAAAATTCAAGAGTTGCTGGAGAAAGGTTTGATCAGAGAGATTTTGAGTCCTTGTGTAGTACCTATTGTATTGGCACCGAAAAAGAATGGAGAATGAAGAATGTGTACTGATTCTAGAGCAATCAATAAGATAATAGTGAAGTATAGGTTTCCTATACCGAGAATGGATGATATGATGGATAGTTTGACTGGAGCAAAGTATTTCACCAAAATTGATTTGAAAAGTGGATATCATTAGATTAGAATCAAAGAAGGTGATGAATGGAAGACTTGTTTCAAGACAAAAGAAGGTTTTTATGAGTGGTTGGTTGTGCCTTTTGGTTTAACTAATGCATCAAGTACTTTTATGAGGTTGATGAATGAAGTTTTGAAGAAATTCTTGGGTAAGTTTGTGATTGTATATCTTGATGACATTCTAATATTCAGTAAGACCAGAGAAGAACATTTTTTGCATGTGAGACAAGTTTTGCAGAGATTGAAAGAAGAAAAGTTACTAATAAATCTGAAAAGTGTTCATTCATGAAAGAGGAGATTGTGTATTTGGGATTTTTGATCTCAGCTGATGGTTTGGAGATGGATCCTGAAAAGGTTGAAGCTATTTTGAATTGGCCTACACCTATGAATTCTAGTGAGGTAAGATCATTTCATGGTTTGGAAATTTTTTACTGAAAGTTCATAAGGAATTTCAGTTCAATTTGTAATTCTATGACTGAGACTATAAGAGGAGACAAAAGAGAATTGAAGTGGACACATGGAGCTAATAGAAGTTTTGAGACTCTGAAGTAGAAGGTTGCTGAATTACCTATTTTGGCATTACCTGATTTCAATAAGGTATTTAAAGTAGAATGTGATGCAAGTGGAAGTGTAATTGGAGCTGTGTTAAGTCAAGAAGGTAAACATGTTGCTTTCTTTAGTGAAAAGTTGAATGATGCTATAAAGAAATATTCTTTGTATGATCAAGAATTCTATGCTATTGTTCAAGCACTGAAGAAATGTAGACATTATTTGATATTGAGTGAATTTGTGTCGTATACCGATCATAAGGCTTTACCATATTTGGGTAGTCAGAATAAGTTGAATCAGATACATATGAAATGGGTTGAGTATTTGTAGAGTTACACATTTGTGATAACGCATAAGAGTGGAGTCACTAACCGAGTTGTTGATGCATTGTGTAGGAGAAGATCTTGGATGACCGAGGTGAAAATTGAAGTTCTTGGTTTTGATGAGATGAGATATTCTTATGAGTTTGACCCTAATTTTTTTGAGCCATGGAGAAAGTGAAAAGCACCTATTCAAGATCAACAAGACACTAAATGGGATGAATATTTTATTCAGGAAGGTATGTTGTTTAAAGGTATTCAGTTGTGTATACCGAGAGGAATAATGAGAACTAATTTGATAAAGGAGAAACATAGTAGTGGTTTGGCTAGACATTTTGGTATTGATAAAACATGGAATTTTCTTAAGGAGAAGTAATTTTGGCTGCAATTGTATAAAGATCAAAAATTTGTGAAAAGTTGTTGAATTTGTCAAGTTGCAAAAGGAGTAAGTCATAATACTAGATTGTATGTACCGATTGTTGTACCTGAGAAACCTTGGATTGACATCAGTATGGATTTTGTCTTTGTCTTACCGAAGACAGTAAGAGGTATTGATTCTATATTTTTTGTTGTGGATAGATTTTCAAAGATGACACATTTTATACCTTGTAGAAAGACATCAGATGCAGTACATGTAGCAGATCTTTTCTTTAAGGAAATTGTTAGATTGCATGGATTATTGAGGAGTATTATCTCTGACCGAGATATTAAATTTGTTGGATACTTTTGGAAGACCCTTTGGAAGAAATTTGGCACTGAGTTGAAATATAGTTCTACATTTCACCCACAAACCAATGGACAAACTAAAGTTGTGAATAGAAGTTTGGTAAATCTTTTGAGATCTTTAGTGGGAGATACATCGAGTAATTTGGATTTTGTATTGGCACAAGAAGAGTTTTCATACAATAATTCAGTCAATAGGAGTACTGGAAAGACACCATTTGAGATTGTGAGTGGCACACAACCAAGAGGTATATCTGATTTGAGAGACATTGCTGATGAAAATAAGAGAAGTGTTGAAGGAGTAAAATTTGTTGAGTATATGAAGACATTACATGAAGATGTGAAGCTGAAGCTAGAAGAGAGTAATCAGAAATAAAAAGACAAAGCTGATAGATCAAGGAGACATAAAATTTTTGATGTTGGTGATGAAGTGATGGTTCATTTGAAGAAAGGTTGATTTCCTATTGGAACATATGGGAAGCTAAAGATGAAGAAGTTTGGACCTTGCAAGATTTTGAGGAAATTTGACAATGGAAATGCATATGAGATTGAGTTACCTGATGACATGGACATATCACCTATTTTCAACATTGTTGATTTGTATAAGTATCATGAACTTGATGAAGAAGTGACAATACTGACAGAGTATCCTAAGAAGCAAAATAAAGAAGTTGAGCAGATCCTGAAGCAAAGAGTTGGCAAGAGTACAAGAGGAAAAAAATATATGGAATATCTAGTAAAGTGGAAGAATAGACTAATGGAAGACAGTTCATGGATTTCACACTCTGAGTTGGATGTAGCTCAGACCAGACCTACCAAATGATTCAAAGAATCATTTCAAAATAACCCCAGGTATCTGATGCAGGAGCATCTCAGGTCCTTGGAAATCCTATGTCACCAAAAACATTTTGGAGTTTGTCTGTGTTGCTCGGTTCCTTCTTTGACCGAGTTGGTCAGTTTCCTCTGGTTACCAAGTGTGGTCAGTTATCTCCTAGGTGGTCAGTTGTTTCACTGGCACTCGGCGATGCTTGTCTGTTGCTCAATCATCATTTCTTACCGAGTAGTTTCTTTTGAGTTCCCGTTGAGCTGACTTGTGCATTTATGATGGGTCACAGATTTAATATTGGAATCCATCATTGGGAGATGTGTGGTCCTAGATCTAACCATTCCTTCTATTGATTATTGATCTGAAGGCCAACTCAGTTTAGTAGACTCTTGTATAAATGTAGTTGTTGGGTGGTAGTTTAGGAGGCAATTGTAGGAGAAGATAGAAGATAGTAAGATTATAGATTGTTGGTAGATCCTCGCATGTTTGAGGACTTCTGTAAATCATTTTAATATTTGGCCCTAATCAGGAAGGCCTTACAGCCCGACATGTATCATTCTATTTGATGAAAATTAATGAAAGATCTTGCATTCTCTCTCTCACTGTGTTGTTATTTTCTTCCACATGTTGTTGAGAAGGCTTGGATCATTAGGGTGTGCCATTGTTTGGCCCCTCTTAACCCCTACCTTGCATCATATTCCCTTGAAGGTTTTATTGGGTAATATAAGTTGTGGAACTTTGTTGGTTGACTTTGTTTTTGAAATGGTGTGGGAACTATTTGAAATACGGGCATTGCTCTTGGAAGGGTTTACATTTCTTATAAGTTTTTTTGTAACTTTTAAGCTCTATGATAATTCTTGTCATCCTTATATGGCAGGCAAATGAATCCAAGAAGGAAGCTTTCAGGAAATATTTGGAGTCAAGCGGCGTGCTTGATACCCTCACAAAAGGTCTCCATGATTTCTATTTTTGTATTGTATTGAACAATGAATGCAAGGCTAACATTTTTCTTAGGCTTGTTATAGAATTCATTAGTTTCTTATGAGAACAATCATTTAAATCAAAAAGAAGCTAAACCTTATGTTTTCTTTGAGAAGTTCTAGATGGCTATCTTTTTGGGCTAAATCAAATCTAATTTTTTTTGTTGCAGTTCTTGTTGCTTTGTATGAGGAGAATCAAAAACCGTTGGTGGTAATTGAGTAAAAGTTTGAATCATATATTTTATTTCATTATAACAAATTGTGTGTTTATCGACATATATGAAATTGTGGCGACAAAATAATTTATTATAAGAATGCATAGATAGCACATAGTTGTGGAAATTCGTAAAAAAAGTGTGATTAATTGGCATTCAGCCTGGACACCAATTTTTTCATTTAAAATATTGTGATTTTTTAGTTTAATTGGTTAACCCAACTATTTATCCCCTTTTTAGTGATTTCATTAGAAAAATCCATTTTTTAAGATAAAAACATGATTTTTTGGTAAATTTTTTAATGGTTTATGGGCTTTTTTTTCTCGTTTGTGGCATTCTTTTTGTTCTATGTTTTCCTAATCCTTACCCAATTTTTTCTTAATTAATTGAAAAAAATACACCGATCTCACTTTATTTTAGAGATTACACAATCCACATTTCTTCCAAGAGATGTGAACCCTCCCTTGCTCCATGAAGGGACATACTTCTCTAACTTATTACATCTAATTTAGAACAAGAATCATAAAAAATTTCATAGGCGCATACAAGACACCCACCAAAATATAGACTATCAATTTATAGAACCCTTGCAAGATATCCCAAGGAACGACAGGTAGTGAAAACCAGATAGATAGAAAAAAGAACATAACCATATGCTACCTCACCTGTTTGAGGTAAGCCAAACTCGGTCCAATTCTCTTAACAATGGTACATATTCGTCCAAGTGCATCAACCTTCAAAGATTTGTAGTGGTAAAGAGAATCACCATATTTTATCAGCCTAACATAGTCTTTGGCCACTTTGGCAATGAGATTTCAAGCAATATTGAGCTCACCAAGGGCCAACTTGTAGTGATCTTTATCATATAAAACATTTAGCAGATCTCCATAAAATGGATGCACATCATACCTATTAGTTGAACTAGACTTTCTTTGTTGTAGAATTGATTTAGTATAGAATATTTTCCAGCAGGATTTTTTTTTTTTAAAGAAAGGTTTTCATAGGATTATATACCACTTGAGAAAAAGTTTCCATAGCCGGAGCCAAATTGAATAGCATTGGCTATTTGTCAGCGGAAGGTCCCTGCTAGATCAGACACATTTATCACTTCATTAAGATGACAATTGTGTACTTAGTTTCCTAACTGTACAAGTCATCATCATCTTTATTATCTGTTGTAGAAAATACATCCAAAGCAGTAGAATAAGGAGCAATAGGTCTATCTGGAAATCAAAATTTAGAACCAAAGCCTCAAGATTGTTGTAGTGTTTGTGCAAAGGCTTGATACTTCCAAATATCAACATCACTGACACTTTTCGAGCATCTTTCATTGACTCCTCAAAATGAGTAGCCTTTATTTTAGCTACCTCATCACTATCATCCTCATCCATTGCCTCAAGGTTCTCACTTCTTTTTTGTAGCTATCAGTTGAACTAGACTTTCGTTGTTGTAGAATTGATTTAGTATAGAATATTTTCCAGTAGGATTTTTTTTTAAAAAGCAATGTTTTCGTAGCATTATCTACCACTTGAGAAAAAGTTTCCATAGCTGGAGCCAAATTGAATAGCATTGGCTATTTGTTAGCAGAAGGTCCTTGCTAGAACAGACACATATGTCACTTCATTAAGATGACAATTGTGTACTAAGTTTCCTAACTATATAAGTCATCGTCATCTTTATTATCTATTGTATAAAATAAATCTGAAGTAGCAACAGAAGTAGCAACAGGTCTATCTGGAAATCAAAATTCAGAACCAAAGCCTTGAGATTGTTGTAGTATTTGTGCAAAGGCTTGACACTTCTGAATATCAACATCACTAACACTTTTCAGGCATATTTCATTGACTCCTCAAAATGAGCAGCCTTTATTTCAGCTACCTCATCACTATCATCCTCATCCATTGCCTCGGGGTTCTCGCTTCTTTTTCTTTCACGTTCAATATCCTATAAAAGTGCAGAGGAAAGAGAACATGACAAATTGAAATAATAAGATACAAGTTGAGGAAAATTGAATCAAAAAATGTAAAATTCTAACAAACCAGTTAAAAAAAAACCATTAAGAAATTCATAAGAAAATCTAGTTTGCAAAAGCCACCGCAATTGAAACTCACCTTCTCAATATTTTCTCTAATAGCATACTTGCAAGCCTGCTAAAAAATCTCTGTAATATCGGCTCCATTGAATCCTTGGGTATAATAGGCCAATGCCATTAGGTATAATGAAAATGGTTTTCTTGGTTGTCATTCCATCCATCTCTGTCAATAACTGGTTAAGGAATCTGTCTGTAGCACCACCAGTATCCCCAACACTGCTTCCATGTTGCAAACATGCAAACCAATTATGCATCACCAGTCAGAGGCTATCTCTCAAATAGTTCAAACAAAATGAAAAAACCCACAGTTTCACGCAAAGAAGAGTAGATGGATTGCTAAAGCCCGCTGATAAATCTCTGTAATATCTCATCAATAAATATAATGGATGGGGCATTCTTCTCAACCTCCTCAAAAGCCTTCTAGAGATTTCTTTCACTTTCTCCAGCCAACTTTGACATGATCCTAGGTCCATTGATACAGAAAAAGAAGGCACCGATTTCATTTTCCACTGCCCTAGCAATTAAAGTTTTCCCAGGACCAAGAGGCCCATGAGTAGAATACCCTTTGGGGGCTTCACACCAATATATTTGGAGAGTTGTGGGCATCTAAGAGGAATCTCTACCAATTCATGGATCACCAGTCAGAGCCTATCTCTCAAATAGTTCAAACAAAATGAAAAAACCCACAGTTTCACGCAGAGTAGAGCAGATGGATTACTAGAGCACAAAGCAGTCTGGAAAATAGAATGATTAGGGACCCACTGGCAACAAGCAGCAGAATGAGTGTGGACACCTGAAGATAAATATCTAGACTAATCACCGATCAAGATGTCATTGGTGATTAGTCTGGATATTTATCTTCAAATTTTTTTTTAAAGACTCTATGTTTTGTCAAAAATTTCGATCCACCGTCGTCGAAAATCGACCATGTTGTGTTGAAATGTGGTGTTGTGGGTTTTCCATCCTGGTTGGGGCCATTAAATATTTCAACCAATATTGGTCAAAATATGACCATCATGAGTTTGGTATCCTGGTCGGAGCAACCAAAGTTTTTGACCAATATTAATCTATATTGGTCAAATGATCGACCAATATACCAACACCTGCTAATGTTATTTTCGACCAAGATTCTCTTCATTTTTGACCAATATTGTGTCGATCATTCTATGGTTGCAGCAATGGGTCAATATTTCAACGCTGATAATAGCGAAGAACCAGTTGGTCGACTATTTGAGTGAGTTGGGTAGAAACTTTGACCAATAGGTCATCGAAAAATGGTGCAAAATGTACTAGTGTAAAGGTGTCATTTGGATGGGATGTGAAGCTCCAAGAATGTATTGGTTGGTTATGTGCACAAGTAGGTGATTTTCTAAAATGATTAACCATTTGACAAAAATAAATGGTTGAAATTATGGACCCTTGTTCAATATCCCCCTTACAAGGCCATGGACTATAGCCTAGAGCATATTAAATTCAATCACTATCATCTATTATAATTTTGAAAGCGGATCAGTTCCTTTACTAATATTAAAAAAAAATCATTGATTTGAATGTGTTGATTAGATTGGTTGAATAGATTTCTTTACTTGGTTGAATATTCTATTACATTTAATAGGTTTAGTTGTGAGTGTCAATTTTTTGATTAAATGGTTTGATAAATAACAAGTGTTCTTGTTCTTCCTATTTTGTGTTGTTTTGGTATTTTGTATTTTTAAATGAATCAATTAATCTATCTAATTAAATGAAATAATTTGAGAGAGTTGATATCTACTCACCTACAAAAATAGTTTGTTGTAGTCCCATGAAGTTTTTTATATGGCATCCTAGTTGATTAATGTCTTCTATTCACCTATGATATTTTCTCCTCCCTTTTTGAATAAGTGATTTTCATCCTTGGGGATGGTGTTATTGTTCATGGTTTTTAAAAGACCACATAATAATTAATATGAAAATTTAATTAAGGTTAATTATAATAAAAAATAATATTATATGAAGAAAACCCAAAAACTATATGACAAAGCCACCCACCAACCCCCAAACTAGACAAAACAAGTTTGCATACACATAACTACATACACATAGAAAAATGATCTACCATAAAGAAACTAAAAGAGATTAATGCTATCCAAAATTGGAACCCAAATCACCATTTTCAGTATTAGACTCAAGCCAATTCAATGAACTAGACTTTGGTGGAGAGATTAGACCACCATGGTCATCTAAGGACACCAAGCTCAATATTTCCATGCCTGAATGTTCATTATCAAAGAGGATATTTAGAGTATCATTTGAAAAACCATCTTGACCATGGGGTGTAAAACCAATATTATCCCCATGAAAGGGATCCAAGGCCTGAACCAGAGGAATAACTAAAATATTAGAGCCATCAAATTATTTAGAGTGTGCCAAAAAAATGTACAATATCAAGAATCAATCCAATGCAATAGAAATAATATTAGGAGAAAATTGGTGAAGATTACCATTAAAATATTCAACTATCCCCAACAACGATCCAACCTGAACACAATTTGTGATAACACAAAATAAGTCTCGAATTATTGAATCAACCATAAGTTTTGAAAAAAGATATGAAGCCACCAATAGGGAAAGACCCATTACAAAGTTTACCCGAATTGAGGTAAAAGGGAAACATATCTCCATCATAGAGATTCGAATTCATAAATTTAGTAATAATCGGTTGAACTAATGATGCATCAAATAGTAAATCCATCATAATAGTAATAAACCAAAGAGGGACCTCAAAGAATTCAGTCCACTCCTTGTAGCATGAGTCACACAATGAAAGTCACAAGAAACAAGAGAGGAAAATGTAATATCAACCTTTAATTATCACAAAACCTAGTACAATAAATTTGCAACATGCAGTCTTACATTCCAGGCATACATGCATGTTTTGGAACCTTTCAGAGGTTATCTTTTTATAATATCTATTGCTAGTTTATACTTAAACTATTTTCTCTTTCTATAGCTACCAAATCTTCCTCCCTCTAAGGATCAATTAAAATAGCTTATAAAGCCTCCACAAGCATCAAGTCATCTTGAGAAAGATTACATTATCCAAGAACAGGAAAATGTATTACATTATAGGTTAGGACCTAAATCAAAAGAATCTCTCACCACACTTGATGTAACATAACATGTGAACCAACAAGAAGATTGGCTAAAAGTCATGAAACATTGAGATAATATCCACGAAGCTTCACCAATCAAGAAAATCATTCACACGATTAGAAAACACAAAATGTCAGTGAAACATGAAGAATGTGAAGTCCTACCAAGAAACCAAGATAACTCAAACATGAAGAAACAAATCAAAATTTGAACCTAGGTGAAGGTAAAATACGATGCCATGAACATGCCATGAGGTGTGCAACAACAACTAATCTAAATGGAAGAAATTCTGAAAAAAACTCAAACAATGACAAACTGAATAATAGAAAATAATATTTTTTTGGGTTGATGCAAGATTGCCAAGAACCCAAGATGCTCCTATAGTAGACACCTAGGATTAATAGAAAAGTGAGACTCTCACTTTCTAGGGACTAAGGAAAAACCAATTTAACTTCAACCTTAGCCTGAGGAATCCATGAAGAGTATTCAACTAGTTTGTCTCTCCACTTTACAAGATACTCCTTATACTATCTACCTCTGGTACTACTACCAATTCTTCTATCCAAAATCTCTTCTATCTTGTCCAGATTTCTCTTAGGATACTTTTGTTCAATATCTAGCCCATTTGGTTCATTAAAATCTATCTCGTGATACTCTTACAAGTATGCAACATTCAATATAGGTGATATATCCATATCCTTTGGAAACCCCACTTCATAAGCATTTCCTAAGTCAAATATCCTCAAGATCTTATACGGTCCAAATTTTCTCATCTTCAACTTATTGTAAGTTCCAACTAGAAATCTACCCTTCTTCAAATAAACTATCACTTCATCTCCTACTGCAAACTCTTTATGTCTCCTTTTCATATCTTCTTTCTTCTTATATTTCTAGTTCATTTTCTCCAAATTCTATTTAAATTCCTCATGCAATGATTTCATAACCTTTGAAATTTATTCTCCTTCTACACTCCTCTTAACCTCCTAATTGATATCCCTTAGATCTAATAATCCCTTAGTATTCATTCCTGTGACTATCTTAAATGGTGTCTTCCCTATAGTCATATTCATTGAATTATTATATGCAAACTTTGCTTGTGCTAGAACCAAATCCCAGTTGCCAATGTTCTCTCCAACCAAATATCTTTTAACAAATTCTCCAAACTCATGTTGACAACTTCTTCTTTTTTCATTTTTCTATGGATTAAATGTAGAACTAAACTTCAAATATTCAATATTTATATTCTTGCAAAGTGTCCTCTAAAAGTAACCAACAAACTTACTATCTCGGTATGAAACTATACTCCTAGGTAACCCATGCAATCTTAAAACTTCTCTAAAAAACAATTCTACTACATGCACTGCATTTGTAGTCTTCTTACAAGGAATGAAATGTGAAATCTTAGAAAATCTATCCACAACCACAAATATTGAATCATTACCTCTTTGTGTCTTCGGTAATCCAAGTATGAAATCCATGCTAATGTCTTTGCACAATCTAGTAGGTATTGTCAAAGGTGTATACAATCCAGTGTTCTGACTACTTCCTTTAGCAACTTGAAAAACTTTATAGATTTGAATGAATTGTCTAACATCCTTCTGAATTTGAGGCCAAAATTAATTCTCACTTACCAAATCTATTTTCTTGTCAATACCAAAGTGTCTAGCTAATCCTCCATAATACTTCTCTTTAATCAAAATTTCCCTCATTGATCTCCTAGGAATACATAATTGGGATCCTTTTAATAACATTCATGCCTAAATGAAATAGTCCAACCATTTACATCACTCTACTAAAATAGGTTATTTGCAAGCTTTCCGAGGTTCTAGAAAGTCAAGGTCCTCCTCATACAAGGTCTTCAAATCATCAAATCCTACCACTCCAATCCTCATTTTTGTCAGTAAATTCTTTCTTTTTTATCAAGGAATCGACAACCTTATTTAACTTGCCACTCCTATGCTTCAATACAAATGTGTAGCTTTGCAATAATTTGACCCATATCATATGTCTCTGATTCAATTTACCTTGAGTGTCCAAATATTGTATTGCTTGATGATCAGGGCACATCAAAAATTATGTAGGAAATAGGTAATGTCTCCACTTCTTCAGATCTTGAACTATGGCATAAAATTCCTGATCATAAACTAAATATTTTCTCTTGGCATCATTCAACTTCTCTCTAAAATAGGCAATAGGTATACCTTATTGAGTTAACACTTCTCCAATTGTATTTCCACTTGCATCACAGACCACTTGAAATTACACAGGTTGTTCAATTGCCTTTTGTTTTAGAAACTCAAAAATATTTTTTACTCCATGAGTCCAGTTAATTTCCTTCCTATCCCCTCTCATTGTCTTAGTCATAGGTTTACAAACTGAAATGAAATTCCTAATGAACTTTTGGTAGAAAATAGTCAATTCCATGAAATGATTGTACGCCACTAAATAATTTCTTTAACCTTTTCAAGATCCATCTTCAACTCATCTACTAAGATCACAAATCCCAAGTACATTGTCTCCTCTTTCATGAAAGAACACTTTTTGATGTTAATCAACAACTTCTCTTCTCTTGTTCTCTGCAACACTTGTCTCAAATGCAACAAATGATCTTCCCTACTTTTATTGAAAATACGAATGTCATCAAGATAAAAAATTACAAACTTACCCAAGAATTTCTTCAATACCTCATTCATAAGTCTCTTGAAAGTACTTGGTGCATTGGTAAATCAAAAGGGAATCAACAACCATTCATACAATCCTTCATTTGTCTTGAATGTTTTCTTCCATTCATCACTTGTCTTGATTCTAATCTAATGATAAACACTCTTCGAAGAAATTATATTTGTGAAATAATTTTCTCCACTCAAACAATCTATTATATCATCCAACCTAGGTAAAGGAAACCTATACTTCAACATGATCCTATTAATATCTTTAGAATCTATAGACATCCTTCATTCCATATTCTTCTTTGGTTCTAGCAGTGTAGGTACAACACAAAGACTTACACTTTCTTTGATCAGACCCTTCCTTATAAAATATTGCACTCTCTTATTCAATTCTTCATTCTCTACAGGTTTCATCTAGTGTCCTACTTTATTTGGAAAACTAGCTCTAGGAATCATATCAATACAATGACTAATACTCCTCACAGGTGGTAATCAATTAGGCACATTATCTGAGATCATGTCTTTGTATTCTTCCAACAACTTATTTATTTTCTTAGGTTGTTCTTGTTCTGATTTCAAGTCACATTTCTTAGGAATCAAAGCCTAACACATATTTTCATTCTTTAATACATCCAATAACTTCCTTTCCTCAACCAAATAAACTCTAAAAATGGTAGAAATCTCACTTTTAGGATTCTCTACTAAAGGTAACAATACTTGTCTTTTCCCATTTACAAAGATGGTATACATATTCCTTTTACCATCATTTAAATATTTTCAATCATACTACCATGGCCTAGCCAACAATATATGGGTCGATGCGAAAGTCCAAGGCCAAAAAATTTTGGCACAAGAAACGGGCACCCATTTTTTGAAAATTGGGTGCCCGTTTAGGTTCGGTCACCTGATCCATATTTAAGGAATAGGCACTCATTTGAAAATCGGGTGCCCATTTTGTATTGGGCACCCAAAGCAAAACAGGCACCTGATTTAAAAAAAATGGGTGCCCGATTTTTACAAATTAGGTACCCATTTTGTAAATATATATTTTTTTTTGTTTAAACCATTTTCCAAGTCATTTTCACAACTTGGAAAATGGGAACACATTTTGCAGAGCATGGGTGCCCATTCCAGCTGCTCCTAGTGACCCCCTTAGCCATTTTTCTCCTAGTTCAAGGTACGTACCATTGTTTTTTATTATTTTTCTTTGTTTTTTATTATTTTTTTCATAAAAAATTATAGTTTCATGTTATTTTTAATTTTAAAATGTAGTTTTGTAATTTATCATATAAATATAATTATATTTTATGTTTTAGTTAGCTATTTTTAGTTTTAATTTACTTTGTAAATTATCGTACCAAACTAGAAAATTGTTAAAACTTTTAATTTAACCCTAGGTAGTAAAAAAATGTAAACCTAGACACAATTGAATTATGAAACCCTAAGTAGAAAATAAAAACCTAAATTTAGACATGTAAATAAAATAAGAAACCATAGGTAGAAAAAAAATATTAACCTAAATAGAACTAAAATAAAAAATTGTACCTGTAGAAAACATAAACCTACACACAATTAAAACAAGAAACTCTCTCTCTCTCTCTCTCTCTCTCTCTCTCTCTCTCCCCCCCAAATGTTAAAACATTTTCCAAATCAAAACCTTTCAAAACATAGAGATTTTAAAACATCAAAAAACTTGGAATCTTTTTTCAACCTTAGGTGTACATTCTTTAAAAAAAAACATTTGAACATTTGTCTTGATTGTCTTTGTAACCTGTAAAATGTTTAAATTATATGTTAATTTTTAAATTATGATAAGCAATTAAGTTTATTTAAGTATCTCTCTCTCTCTCTCCTTTTTCTCTCTCCTCTTTTTCTCTCCCTCTATCTTCTCTTTCTCTCTCCTCTCTCTCTCTCTCTTTGTAAGGTAAAATATTTAAATTATTTATTAATTTTTAATTTATGTCAAGTAATTAATTATTTCTCTCTCCTCTCTCTCTCTATTGTATTTTTAAATTTTATGTCGAGTAATTAATTATTTAAGTCTTTCTTTGTAAGGCAAAATGTAATTTGTATGTTAATTGTAAATTTTCATGTTTTTATATGTACGCAGATTATCAAAATGGATGATTTTAACATTGATGAGCTTTTAGGTCAACAAGCACCACCACCACTTCCACCTCTACCTCCACCTACAGAGTTGAGAGACAATATTAGGAGAAATGTAGAGGCCATAATGAGATATGTAAATACTATTAAACATTATCCCCATCCATCTCCCTAGCTACTACACCTTGCAGATAGCATGCAAGGCATAGTAGATTTTTTATATACATTAGACTCTGAGCTTGATAGTTTTTAGTCATGGAGGGAGACTATGCATGCATATTATGTTGAAGGCCTCTCTTATAAAGAGGTCAATAATTTAAAAAACTTACAAAAAGTGATATGCCACATTATTTTTTGAACCCTAAAACAGGTGAGGAGATACTTGGCAAGAAGCCACATATTTCTATTAGATGGTGTCGACACCCTAGTATAGAAGAGCATTTTTGGGAGTAGTGGTGCATAGTATTTAACCATCCACCACACACTAATGATGAGGTCCCCCTTTATTTTTTGAAAAAATTATGGGCTAAATTTGAATTGGGTAGGAAACCCAATTACTTTGACATGAGAGAATTCCATTGAGTTGGTCAGGGCATGCCACAAGACAGGCTAGGGGCCAAATTGAGTGATAGAACTAGAAATTGTGTGTGTAATGAACCCCTTGTTCCTCTTTCTACTCTAGTAGTTCCTGCACCTATCCATCATCAAGCAATGTAGTCAGCTCTTAGTTCATTGAGTGCCCTTATAGGCAATTTGTTATAGCACTTGACCCAGATGAGGGTTTCCCCCAGCATAGCACATGTTTGCATGAGTTGTGGGGATATATGTAGGGGTCCCTAGACTAATCCTGATGCTTCCCATAGTGGATATGTTGATGATGATGGTGGCACATGTTGAGCATCATTTTTACACAAGACAATGGCTAGGAATTTGCATGAAAAAATTCCCCTCTTGGAAGAATGATGTAAATCAGTCTCAAGGTTCCTTTTAGGTTGGGTCTCAACCGCTTAGATAGCTCAATTGAAGATAAATGTGAATCTGTTCATGAGGAGGCCTTTTTTGGTTTGATCTTCGAGGGACTACAAAACAATCTTAGAACAAACAATCTTTCTTTCTTTTTTGTATTTTTTGAAGCTTTAAGCAAAGCAATGCAAATTTAATGTAATCTATTGTGACTGATTTGAAAAAAAAGGAGCAAGGTAACAAGAATTTGAAATGAAATTGAAAAAGTAAACTAATGGACATAAACCAATGTTGTGTTGCCTTGCGAATTAAAGTACCAAGAAGATGGAGAAAACCCACAAAAATGTAGATAAATGCAGATGTATCAACGGAAATAAATGTAGATGTAAGATATATAAAAATTCATCAAATCACAAAGCCACCATGAATGTGCGCACACATGAGAAAAATTTACCTTGAAGCATCGGAGAATAATCTTCCTAATAATTATTCACAACAAAGCAATGTAGCAATGATAAACACTAGACTAATGTAATCGCATATCAAAATCATCATACAATCAATTGGCTCTTTGAAATAAAGGAATGAGAAAACACACATTCATAAATTTCACAAAGATAGTAGAAAATATCATACCACGATTGAAGCACCACTTATAAGTATTGTATTGCAAAGTAATCGACCTTAATTACATCTCTTTTTTACAATTTCTAGAGATTTTCTCTTTAGGGAAATAAATTTCGCAAATAGGGTTTCAGCTGCACATGAAACTTGAAAATAAATCTAAAACTAAAGCTTACTGAAAGAAAACTATTCCTAAAAAAAATCTAAACTAGCTAGCACGGAATTAATCCTTGTGCATTACAATTTTGGAGCAAAGGATGCATTAAAAAAATTGAAATCTACTCTAGAACTTCTCCATTTCTATGCATGTTTTTCTCTCTAAACTGGGAGTTTTTTCCTTTATTCCCTACCATGGCTCTCCTTCATGGTTCCAACTAAAAGATACCTCCAAATCATACAGAAAGGACCCCAGACAAGTGATCAACCTAACTAAAAATCTACTGTAGAAGACTAGAAGTTGTTGGCAGTGACGACCTAGAAATTTTGGACCCCGACCCTTGCTCCAAAAAAATGAAGTTGAAAAAATGACTAAGTGTTGAACAACCTTTTTGAAAAAAGTTCAAACTTTCGGAGGCCAAAAAACTTAAAAGGCCAAAAGGCCGAAAATCTTGAAGTGCAAATTGACTGAGTGTCAAGAAAGTTTTTCCTCCATGTGAAAATTGGCTAAGTCCAAAACTAGACACTTAGCGACTTGGGAGTATCTCCGGATGTGCCTTACAGAACCTGTCTACTATCTCTTGAATTTCTTCAAAATCAGCCATTTGGATACTTTTTAGGCATTCCTATTGCTTCTCTTAGAAGGTGACCAACTCATTTGCAAAGCCCCTTATTTCTTCTTCACAAGCTAACATCTTTTGTATCTCATCCTTTTGATAAAACATTTGTTGGAGGTTATCTTTTGTTTTAACTCCATTGAAGATATCCAAGTATTGATGCACAATGCCCTTGATCAGCTACATCATTTTCTCATCATCATCATAGAGGTCCAAGTCTAAACCTCCAAAAAAATCATGCATTTTCTCAACCCAGAGCTTTCCTTTGTCTCTTTTCTTATCAATTCTAATCAAGCAATTCTGGTAGACCTTTAAAGCCTCAGTAATATCTTTGATCCAGTCTTAAAAATTATCAAGCTCTGACCCTTCATATATCTTCACCAAAATTTTAAAGCGCTGCTTCCTTATTATTATGAGGTCATCAAGAGCCTTCTTCCATTTAATAAATATTTCCTCGAGACCATCCTCTTCACACATTATATCCACCAATTTGGTGATCTCTTTAAGAATACCCCTAAAGGGTTGATCAGTTCTAGATAACTCTTTAAAATCTGACTTCTAATCGAAACAACCATAAATAAAAGAATGTGACACATTAATCAGCATCTCAGAAGCACCTCCTTTCTCCAAAATAACCTATAATGATGCCTCAGGGTTGCTAGGGTCAATGGGACCCTCCATCTTAAGAATAAATCTCTTCATAGCTTCATTTTTCTCCATCAAAGCTTTACTCTTCTCCTCATCTTTGTCCATGAAGCCTAATGCATGCTTCAAACCTACAATAGCCAATTTTTTACTACCTTCTCTCATTGGTTCCATCAATTCTACCTCGTTAAAAGCATATTCTTCAGGAGTGATCTCGACCATACTAGTATCTAATGTAGGTATGGCTACTTGTGATCTTGTGTCACATATGATAAGGTCCTTTATCAGGCACTAGATTCTCCTTGGTGAAATACTCATCCTAGCATCGCAATATCTATATCCTCTTCATCTATGTAGACCCTCATCCTTTGTTGTATTTCTTTGGTGAACCAAGTGGGTTTGGAGAAGGCATTAATAGGATCATAGGGTGCGACTAAGCTCAAGGTGATGGCTTCATATTCTAGCTCTTGTTCTCCTTTTGTTTCCTCCTCCCCTACCTCTTCTCTTACCCCTTCTTCTCATGCTACCTTCTCATCTTCTCCAGTCTTCTCTTCCCCTCCAGTCGTCTCTTTTGAGCCAATCTCCTTTTCTAGTTCAATCTCCTTTTCCTATCCTTGGGCTCCCTATTGATCTATCCCAATGTGAGAAGATGGAGGAGCATTCACTAGTAGAGAAGGGTTCTAGACTAGAGGTGTGGGAGCAAGAGGAGGAGTAGGTGAAGGCATCAGCATATGAATAGGAGGTGGATTAGGCATGGTGATTTGAATAGGTGGGGTTTGTGATGGAGGTTGACTAGTTGGGACCTATGGATGAAGAAAAGTGGTTGGAGGTTGACTGGTTGAAACTTGAGGTGGAAGTGAAGTGGATGGAGGTGGTGGAACCAGGGCTTACTAAGGTGGAGGAATGGATCTTGATGAGGTGGAGGAACTGGAACTCCTATGTCTTCATTTGACGTAATTCCAATGGAAGAGTTATTCTCCAATTCAGTAGACTCTCCTTGACCTATATTCACAACTTCCTATGTTGGTCCTTGAGGTTCCTGTTGAACTTCCTCTCCTACATTACCCATAGGAGTTGTAGCTGTAAACTGCACTAGAGGAGACATAAATGAAAAATGAAATTTTTGATCTATAGAAGGCCTTTCTGCTAGGATTTAATGTTCATTTTCTTTGAACCGATAGAGACCTTAAAAATCTAATATATCAAATTCATCATCACCCAGATCATCCCTTGGATTCACCTATTCTGTTTGAGTCTCTTCATCTAGATCTATCTGTACATCCTCTTTCTATAGTTTCCTCTTCTTTAGGAAAGCTCCTGACCATGTCCTCTGGCTTAGTGGTATCTCATCTTCATCATCTTCTTCAACTTCTTCACCCTCTTCTAGAATAGTCTCCATATGAGAAGGTTTAGAGGACCTTTTCCTCTTATAAACATGCCCTTTTATGACTCTAACAGGTCTAGATCCAGTCATTTTTACCTTGGGTACCCTCCTAAGAACATTTAATTGCTCTTGGCTGCTAGAAGATGGGGCATCAGGAAGAGCTATGCTTCCGGTCATCCTAGTTTGTAGAGGCTTGGACCAAGGATTCGACCCATAAGAAATTGGGTGTTCATGTCTGTACATTGTTTCTAACCTCAGTGGTACAACTTCCTTAAATTGTGGCATCGGTACCTTTTCCCATTTCTTCTTATTCTCCTTGGAAGGTTGGGCTGGTTGTTGTTTCATTGGCACTCGGTCCATTTTGAATGGATGAGACATCCATGCCTTAGTCACCTTAATGATGTGATGGGCCTTGAAGTTTATATCATCATTCTCATATTTGTCCACCTCATCATTGAGGATAGCCCTGGTGAAATTTTATCCTGATTGTAGATAGGAACTAGGATATCCTTTGAATCTACATCTTTTACCTTTTGGGATACACGTAATAGTAGGGCACCTTGTGAAAAATCCAATCTCATCCAGTAGTAGTCACAAATTCTTACCTCATAGTCATCTATGCAGTTCATCCAGTGATCCTCAAGATGTGGTTCATGCATGTAATGCCTCCCCATTATATGGTTGTGATGCAGGAGCACCTTGGGTCCTTGGCAATCCCATGTCACCAAAATGAATTTGGAGTTTGTCTATGTTGCTTGGTTTCTTCTTTGACTGAGTTTTTTAGTAGTTGGTTAGTTTCCTTTGGTTACCGAGTGTGGTCAGTTCTCTCCTGGGTGGTCAGTTATTTCACTGACGCTCGACATTGTCTGTATGTTGCTCGGTTATCTTGCTTACTGACGGGTCTAGTTTTGTTTTCTATTGTGGCCAACTTGTGCATTTATATTGGATCATGGAATTAATGTTGGTATCCATCATTGGGAAGCATGTGGTCCCAAATTTGACTGTTACTTCCATTAATTGTGGATCTAAAGGTTGACTTAGCTCGATAGCTTCTTGTATAAATGTAGATGTTTGGTGGTAGTTTTAGGGAGGCAATTTTGATAGAGGATAGAAGGAATTAGATTAGAGATTGGTAGTAGATCCTTGCATGTTTGAGGACTTCTATAATTCATTGTAATATCAGGCCCTAATCAGGAAGGCCTTACAGCTTGACATGTGTAATTCAAATTGATGAAAGTTAATGAAAGATCTAGCATTCTCTCTCTCTCTCACTCTTGTTGTTTTTTGCTTTCACAAGTTTGTTGCGGGATTGGATCATTAGGGTGTGCCATACTTTGGCCCCTCTTGCCCCAGGCCCTTGCATTAGTTTTTAAATGCCATTTGGATTGAACTTGGTTCTAATCAAGTTAAAGTTTTAGAGGGGGCACTCATCCCACTCAAAGGAGAAACACTTTCACACTCTCATGCATTGCAAGAAATGGGGTCCTATTGAAATAGGAAAGTCCCAATAGTGTTTCTTCTTGTGCCTTATGTGCTCATAGGCATCTAAGAGATAACTTGGCAATTTCTTCGGAGTGAGAGTACTCTCTACCACCCTGATATAAGTAAAGGTCTTAAATTGGATGTAAAATGCCCCTAGAGCCTTCACTTTTACCGCTGCCTCCTCTGATAATCTTTTATCATTGTCTCCCTCTATGGAGCAGATGATCGCGAACACAAAGATGTCATTTACTATCCATAACTCTGAGCTATCTTCTGTGAGATTCTGCTTCCTCACCAGTTGAGGGTACATTGTAAATGGCCAAGCATTAGGCTAACCCATGACACATACCTTCACCAACCTTGGATATACTACCCTAGCAGCTAGCAGATATATAACATATTAAGTCATATAAAAATGTGGATCATTTTTTCCTAAGATCAACTGCCTATCTAAGTTGTCATTGAGGATTATTTTCTAGTCAAACCTTGACTTCCTCCCCTTTATCCTTTCAATGAGAAGGATCATCCATGGTTCCAATTGGATGGATTTCTGCAGCCCATATACCTAGCTGATCATGGTGACTGTTGCCTAGATATCCTCTTTCATATACCCCCTCCTCATATCTATCTTCTCACATTTATTCTTTGGTAGAGGTTGTATGAGGTAATCATTAGTTACAATCTCATGCGAAAGATGGATGTCCTTGTTGTAGAAATTCATGCCTTTATCTATTGTGAAGTCATAGAATCTATCTATCCCCTTTGGTAGGTGGAAGACATCCTCAATGTTGTCAGGCATGAGGTTCAGTTCCACCTCTCCCATGGTATTCTTTACCAACCTTTCATCTGGCACATAATGATTTTCCATAGTGACAATCAGGTTCGATGAAAGAATGGATACTAGATATGTTGTTGCATTCACTAGTGAGCAAGGTAAAAGCACAATCAGGTGTCACCTTTTAGGCTAACTCATCAACACAGCTGAATTTTAGTATTTCTTACTAAAAATTAATTTTTCTCAAACATATGGTCTAGCTAGATTCATTCTAGCTAAGTTAGATAAGTGCTTTACCTTTTCCAATTGGAAATATCTATTAAATGCATGTTTTATACCACTTTGGGTCCAATTACCATAAAAATAAATTTTTTTCAGAAAAGTGGCATTTCAATAACTCCTAATCTTTTTAATGACATTTTTAAAAAAATAAAAAAATAACCTTTTGTAGAGATCAGAGTCAAGAATATCCTCCTATAGATTTTATAGTGTTTTAATTAGACATAGTTTATTGTAAATAAAAAATATTGCAAGTAGGCATTTTAACAATCAAGGAGATGTTGATTCGGAGAAAAAAAATAAAATAAAATCATATTAAATAAATTTGAAAAACATATGGTGCACTAGAGGAGAGAGTCCTCTTCAAGAATATATATTTCTTTTGTTTATTGGGCTAGATTTGTTATGAAAAATATGTTGCAAGATGAAAACTGTTGATTTTAGTGAGTTGGAATTTGAATTGTTATAAAAGAGAAAATATAGGTCACAAACTAATTTTTATTTCTTCATGCACTAACTATGACATATTTTGAAATTAGGGGAAAAAATGTTTATTTACATATACTTTTTTGTTGGGAACTAGACCCCTAATTTTCAGCATTATTCAGCAACTAAAAAATATTCTTTAAAAATTAAAAAAATATATCAATTCTTATTCAAAAAAATTATTAAAAATATTAATCATAAACTTCATCCATTTATCACATTTAATTATTTTACAACATCTTCAAATTCCAAACATAAATGTCATTTTTATACTATTGAAGTTGAACATCTTTGATTTTGTTAGCCTTTTCCTTTGTAAAAGGGTGACAACTTATTGTGCTTTTACCCAGTAGTAGACTAATGAAGTGTAGTCCTTTGATCTTCCTATAGGCTGGGAACACTTGATAAGGTAATCGTTCCAATTGACATTCCCAATGTTAGTGTCAGTGGTTTATGCATGAATATTCCCCACCTTGGAGGGCGCATGGTATCCCTTGAACAGGTACTTCATTGTTGGAGAGTTTACCTTTTCAGACATTTTGCAAGAAGGAACATGAATCAATAACAATCATCAGAGATAAGAAAACCTAATGATGAAAAGAAAAAAAGCATAAAGAAATAGAAAAACCCCAAGGACACAGGCCTGAAAGGCTCAAAAGGCAGTTTTGAGGATTCAGCCTTTCAGACTCTAAATGAATAGAGTACCTCTAAAATGCCAAAACAACAAAAAAGAGGTTTGATAAAGTTTTGAGGCTTCAACATTTCGGAGGGAAAAAAATTTGAGAAATGTCAGAGTCTGAAACACCGAAAAAAATGGGTCCAAAAAGTTTATTTGAAGTTAGGTTTCAACATTTCAGAGTGCGCAAAATGTTGAGTGTTGAAAGGCCAAAAGTGTGAAAAGATTGTGGACTTAGCACAATTTTGAGGAAGTTTGATTTTTCAGGACATCGGAGTCCAAAATTGCAAAAAAGATAGGGTCGACCAAGCCGAAGGAAGGAAATCAAGGCACAAGCTCAAAAATGAACTCAAATCAAACTCGGCCACCAGCCTGATGCTAAGGGCTCCAAGGGGCCAACCCTGAAACCTTGAAGTGACGTAAAGAAAGCCACAAAATTGAAAACCCTAGCTGAAACCCTAAAAGATACAAAAAAACCCTAAAAACTAGCAAAAAATGAAAGGACAAGAAGAGAACAAAACCCTACCTCAACAAAACACCTAAAGATCTAAAAGAAGCTAAAAATCTGGGCAATCTAGCAACAGGAAGCTCTCTGGACAAAAATGCGCTCTCAAAAGCTCTGAAAATAAGAAGGCAAATAAAAAAGCATAAGTGACCAAAAAGGTCCCATGCACACCTAATATAGGCCTTTAGAGGATGACGCCAGCCATCCTCTAGCTTTTGCCATGTCAGCCTTTCAGAGGTTTCGGACCCCCAAAATGTTGAAACACTGAAAGGTCGATCTCCTATTAGGGAAATCAAACTTTTGGTGTTTTGGGGTTCTGAAACTCTGACAACTCCAAAAGGCCGGAAAAGGCTAAAGGAGCTATGGTACTTAGTTTCAAAGACTTTTGGCTTTTTGGAGATTTCGCACCTCCAGAAGGCCGAAAGTGTGAAAGCTTGAAAAATGACTAAAACCTAAAGGGACATCCCTGAAAAGGGATAAAAAGATTGACAGATCCTTAAAAAATCCAAAATAAGGGGGTGCCCCTTGGCCAAGTGGCCCAAAAGGGGAGCATGATTGTGGGACCACAACAAATATCCCCAACAAAAAGAAAAGAAATGACCCAAACATTTCTCAGTCACCCCACTATCAAAGAGATTCTATCTTGCAATGAACTGGACACAAGGTTTCAGTGGTAGTAGTCTTCCTATCAACACATCAAGATCAAAAATTTGTTTCTTTCACACCCAGTGTGTGAATGTGTGTGTTCATATTCTCCAAATTCCTCATTAAAGGTTCCTTGGATTCTTAATCAGTCATAATCAAATCTTCACCCATCGGATCGGATTGGCCAGAAGTATTTTTAACCTTGCTCTACTACCAGCCAGGCATTCATAGCCCTGGTAGAGGCTACTAAAGTCACCCTTTCCCTCCTTCGGATGAGCTTGTTTTGAAGTTTTAAACTTCTTTGGAGGGCTCTTTTAGAATCAACATTTATTACATGGAAAGTGATTTTCTTGAGTCATTATGTTCTAGATATTTCATTTCTTCACTTACTTCAGCTTTAGTGCTTTTAGTGAACTAAGGCAGTGCTTAGGCTATGCCACCTTAGGATTTTTCATTTATGATTTCTCTTCTTTCTTTTCTACTTTTGGAAACTTGGAAAGCGATTAGACTATGCTACCAAGACATTTGAACTTTTTTTTTCTTGTTGACTTTATCTTAATGCATTCCTCCTTTTTTCTTTTGGCTCTTTTCTTTTAGTTTGTATTTTAGGTGGAAGAGGGTTTTGACTTCTAACTTCCTCTATGACCATGGAAATTACTTGATTCTAACTTAAATCCTATCCCAAAAACCTCCAACTTAGAATCTTTTAAGATGTGTGTTGGTTTCGAGGATGATTAGCTCCAAAAATAACCTTGATGACTTTGAAAGGAAAACACTCCACTTTCAATCTTTATATATGGATCCTTGCAAGAAAAAATCTAATCAAAAGTTTTTGATAAAGAAACACCTTCATCTTTTTTCCCAAACTACCTGGTGTAGAACACTTATTTGAAGAAAACTACCCCCTAACAAACACGAACTGACTGACCCAAAAGAGAAGAAACCTAAAACAAAGACACTAAACTAAGAAAATGTACAAGAAAGGACCTGAATCCCTCAAGATCCAAAGTAATGTTTGAGATACTAGTCATTGACAGGAAATGGGACCAAGTCCCCTTCAAGAGAACTAATCTTAAAAGTGTTCTCTCCCCGATTTCTTCTATTTGGAAAGGGCCTACCCATAATCATTGAAATTTAGTGTGGTTGCCCGACTTCTCTTTCACTTTATCCCACATCAGGACCAAATCAAAAAACCTAAAAGTATTTATTGTTGCTCTCTCATCAAACCAACGCTTGATGATAGCTTGATGTTTAGCTATGTGTACTAAGGCCATGGTTCTCTTTTCTTCTAGGTCTAAAAGGTTCATGAGGTGAACCTGCACCCTATCCTCATCTTTGACATACTGGTCCATAAATCCCAAGATTGGTATTTTCAGGTTCATAAGAAAAATGGGTTGTAGGCCATAGAACAATTGGTAAGGGGAAGTCCTCAAATCATTTTTCATCCTCACTCAGTCAGTCTACAGGGTGTATTTCAATTGCATGTGGCAATGCTGAGGATTGTCATCTAGGAGGTGTTTGATTATAGTTGTCAAATTTTTGTTCATTGATTCGGCAACCCCATTCCCTTGTGGATAATAATTAGATGAGAATTTGAGGACTTGATTCTCGAATGCCCATTGGATAAGAGACACAAATGAGAAAGAGGGTACATTTTCATATACCAAAAAGAAAGGCATACGAAATCATGTGATAATATACTCCTCTGGGAATTTGGTTACTACTTCCATGGTGCAATTTCTCAAAACTTGAGCCTCTGTCCACTGTGTGCAGTAATATGTTGTTGTCAAGATGTACTTATGTCCTGCTATTGAAGGGGGGTTAATAATTCCTACAAGATCTATCCCCCATTGGGAAAATTGATGTACCTCATAAATGGGTTGCAAGGGCATGGCAGGATGTCTCTCACAAATGACACTAGTTGACAAGCATGGCATAAATGTACGTGCTCATGTGTATCCTTGAGAAAGGTAGGCCAATAATAACTAGACCTCAATATATAATGTGTGGTAGCCTCATCCAACCCATGAACAGTGTCATACTTGTCATGAAACTCCATGAGAATTTTTTTAGCTTCTGTCCTATCCAAACATTGTAGGTAAAGGCCATCACAATTGCGTTTGTAAAGTTTTCCATTTTTTAGCATGTATGAGCCACTTTTATTGTTTAATGATCTTCTCTGGGAGCCATTTAGCCCTTCAGGGCATTGGTTCTGGAGAAAGTAATAAACTATATCCTGGTATGAGACATCATTCACGACCCCTTCATTGGTATACACTTGGCATACTAAACCTTGTTCTGTTTCAGCTATCATTTTGGTGAGGCCTTGGCCTCTTACTAGCTTCATCGGTTGAATCTCGATATCAAATTCTTGCAGTATGGCCATCCATTTTCCCCTTTTTTCTCCCAACTCATTTTTCATTAGTGATGACTTCATGGAAGAATCAGGAACAATAGAAACAACATTTCTCCTAAGGATGTAGTGTTTGAACTTCTTGACGGCTTTAACTAATGAAAAAGATTGCTTGTCAAGGTTAGGATACCTGAGTTCAGCATTCTTAAAAGGGAATCTCATGAAGGCTATTGGTCTTTCATCTTCTCCTTCTTCCTTTTGAGTAAGGATTCTCGGGCATGAGTGCTCTGATGCAAAAGAGTATACCTTGAATGGTAAAGCATAATCTGAACTAACCAAAATCAGAATAGTAGCAATGAAAGTCTTGATCTCTTCAAATGCTTCTTTAGTTGGGGCATTCCATTCTATCTTTGTATCCTTTTTTAGCATGTCATTCAAGGTACACACTATCTCAGTGAACCTGCTAATAAACTTCCTGACAAAGTTGATCTTTCCAAAGAAGGACTTTAGTTCCTTCCTACTGTTAGGGGGAACCAATTTAAGGATAGCCTCCAACCTTTCAGGGTCTATTGAAATACTTGTCTCTGAGATGATATGTCCCAATAGCTTGCCTTGGATTACCCCAAAAATGCATTTTTTAGGATTCAATGAAATTCTATAACTCATGCATCTTTTCAACACTTTGTGTAAATCCTCAATATGATTTGCCCGGTTTCTAGAAAACCATAAGGTCATCCATATATATGATGATGCACTTATTGATGAGGCCCCTAAATGTTTCATCCCTGGATCATTGGAAATTTTCTCTGTCATTGATCAAACCAAAGAGCATGCAGCGGTAAGCAAATGTCCCTCATTTAGTAGTGAATGCCATCTTCAACCAATCTTCCTCTTTTACCATGACCTGATTGTATCCAGAGTAACCATCAAGGAAAGACATCATTTGAGACCCATTTACAATTTGCAATACTTCATCAAGAGAAGGCAATGGGTAACTATCCTTTTGGGAAGATCTATTGACGTTTCAGAAATCTACATAGAGTCAAAATTCTCCACTCTTCTTTCTTACAGGAATGAGGTTTTCCACCCAGGTTGAATGTCGAATAGGAAAAATGATCTTAGCATCAAACGAATTTTTCACTTCCTTCTGAATCACTGGCTCAATCACGGGGTTAACAGGCCTATGCCTTTGATGGAAAGGTTTGGCATATGGGTTAAGTGATATATTATGCACAATGATAGCGGGGTCATAGGTTTTTAGATCTTCATAGCTCCAAGCTATAGAATCTTTATATTCTATGACAAACTCTACCATTTTCCTCTTCTCTTCGTATGTACCAATTTTCCTAATACAAACCTCCCTAGGTTCAAGTTGCCTACCCAGATTGTAGATTTCACAATCATCACCGCCTATAACTAGCGTCTTCCTTTTTTTATGAGAATAATCATGCTTTTTGAAGATTATTTCTAAAGATACCATTCCTTTCAGGATAGAATTGCTTTTCAAGTTTAGGATTCCCAAATCATTTGACTCTTGGATTTCATCAATCTCTTTATCTATGGCTTATTTCTCAAAGACTCTAGCACTCATCATGAATTCAAGTATTTAGGGGTCATCTTGGAACACCTAGAAGTTGGTGATGTTATCCAGAATAGATGGTATTTTGATAAGCTCAACATAAAATTTATTCAACTTTGATTTCTCCAATGGGTGTAAGGAACTTTTTGATATTGCTAAAGCATCAACAACCATATTCTTCCTTGGTGGGACACTTCGGATATTGAATGCTTCAAAGTCTTTAATAAAATCCCACACACGATTCTGATATGAGGCTGGTTGCTTATCACTGCATGGATATTGGCTACAGATCTGTCTAACCACTAGCTGGGAATCACCTTCTACGATTGGGGATTTTATCTTCTTTTCATGCACCATGAGGAGACCTCATACCAATGATTCATATTCAGCAACATTGTTGGTGCAAAATAATTGCAGCCTATAGGCAACATAGTAAGACCCACCCCAGGGGTTGATCAGTTCAATTCCTGCCCCAAACCCTTATTTTCATTTGGAGCCATCAAATATTAGTTTCCAAATGGGATTACCCTTGGTAGAGTGAGGTTTGGTTTGGGATTCTAACAAGGTCTTGGGTGGATGTGAGTTGATCTGGGGTTTAGTGGGACTCTCTAGTGATGGTGGGTCTTTGTAGGTAGGGATTCCTGCATCTTTTTCTTCAAGAGTCTCCCTTGCAGAGAGGGGTACCCATTTCATTTATTTTTTCCCTTGTCTCATGCCATACTTCCTGACATGGTGGTAAACAACCATCATTTAAGGAAGTCCATTCCTCTTGTATAAGGTTTTCTTTTGTAAAGATTAGAGGTTTTCCATGATGATAAGGGCCTTCATCGCCATGTTGTGTCATTGCCCCCTTGGTAGATTTAGGTACCTAGGATATTTGTCTCACCACTTGGGCTAGACGTCTTGGAGATCATGACATTTGAACTCTGAATGACTAACTTGGTGTAAATGACAATACCCTGGTAGCATCAATATGTTCGGATCAGCCTCTTGCCCAAGATGTTTGATATTATTTATCATATTATTGATGAATTATATGAGGATTTCATCAGGGACTTGAGGATGTATCAGTCCTTGTACAAGGCTACCACTGGAATTTTCTTCTTCTTTGATATGGAATGTCAGGATTCTATTGAACTGATATACTCCCAAATCATCTTGTGAGAACAAAACTTCATTCAGGGAATTGTATTCAGTTATCATCTATTTGAGTTTTAGTTTAGCATCAATTTTAATTTGGTTATTTAATCCCTTCCAAGGAAACCAAAGTTGTGTGAAGTCTGTGGAAAACCAGCCTCTTAGTGACCAGGTCCATTCCCTGCTAAGTATCATACCGTATGTCTCTAGGATATCTACTATGTGTATATCTATGCAACCTTGTATCCTAGAGTTTGTGGTTAATTGTATATAGGCATCTTTCAAAACCCCAATGACCTTGACTTCTATCTTGTCAAGTTTTATCATGAACCTATTATTTGGTTGGGGGTTTATTCCCAACTTCTGACATATGGATAAGGGCATGACATTTCATGAAGCCCCTGAATCATTCAGACAATTGTGTAGATTTTTTTCAAAGATTTTGAGACTAAGAAAAAATGATGGCACTTCGACTTGGTCTTTAAACATGGTTGACATTGCCTCAGCAACATTGACATTTGATGAAGTCTTCACATTAGTGCTTGATGGAGATGACTTAGAATGGTCCAAATATTTTAGAAGTGCTTCCCTTTGTGAGGGGCAACTTTATAACATGTCATACATTGACATATTATCTTTAACTCACTTTAATTCTTCTAATGCACTATACCTTTTGGTGGACCAGACTAGATTCTTTAGTACAGTGGGTGGATGTAGTGTAGTCAGGGCAACTGTGGTACTTGGGCCTCTAGGAGGTGAAGGGTTTTTGTTAGCCTATGAGTCTAGAGGAGTGGGTTGCATTCCAGGGGGAATACTATCAGTTAAGGGCTTCCTCCTACTCAAATTATAATTGCTTCAGTTGTTGTTTTGAAAGGCATGGACCTCAGAATATTCAAGCTAACTTTTTTTATTAAAAGGAAAAACTAACTCTTCCTTAGTTGTGTTATCACTAGGACCTTCCTCAATGGTTGGTTCATAGGAGTGAAAAACCATGGCATTGAAATGTGTCTAGGAGTTTTTAAAATTTTGACTTTGTTGATTATCAACATCCCTCCTATATTTGTTGTTCGGTTGATGTACATTGGCAGCTTCTGTGAAGTTGACTTCAGATGAGCTAAAGGCGTTGGCGTTATCAGCATGTATACTACCATTGTTGGGGCATGTGTTCCATGGCCTATTATTTCATTGCTTCCTAAATGTTTTATCTTGCACGGTATTCCCATAATTATTGTTATTGTTTTTGTAATTACCATAATTACGGTTCTTATTTTGGGGATAAGTGTTTGGGGGTAGCGGTGGGTTGTTGGTAATTCCCTTGGTTTTGAGATGTATTTAACTTCATCCTCATGATTTCACTTGTCAAATGAGATAATGTTTTCTTAATGGCATCCAATTCATTCACCAAAGTATTATTAGGTTCATTTGGGACATAAACCTTTTTCTTGCAGAGAGCTGCCTTATGCATATTGTATCCTGGATATGTGATGGCGAGTAGTGGAGAGGTAGTGTATGAAGTTGGGATTGGGTTGAGCTTGGGAGTGTGATGAACCAGGGGCTGGTTATGTGCTGCGAACAGACCAATCATGGCAGTGTTCCCGAATGAGGGTGAAACACCATAATTCCCACCAACTTGTGGATCCATCTGCTGTGTGAAATTGATGGCCTCATTGCACACCTTTTCCAAAGCATTTATGTCAACTGGGGGTAGCCTTTTTAGGAATATGCATGTCAATGGATCCAAGGCTCATAAGTATACTTGTATGGTAGCCCTGATAGGTACGGTGTAAGGAGCCTCTAGTATCTGATACATCTTGTGGAAATGGTGATTAAACATTGCAATTGGTTCATTATGGTCTTTCCTCACTGAGATGAATTGACGATGGAGATTAGCAGGATGTACATATAGATTGAACTAATTGAGGAATTTAGTTTTGAATTCAGCCCAACTTGGAATGGATCCCTACAGAAAGTTCAAGTACCAATTGTATGCAAATTCTTCCAATGTGTAAGGGAAGAGATGACACACGATATCCTGATGTACAATTTCTTTGCGATTGCATAGTTCTTTGAAAGAACAGATGTATTCTTCTACTGTCCTTGATTCACCATAGATGAAGCAGGGACATAATTTTTTAGGATTTTTAGGGAGCTCATGGAGCTGGCCTTGTAGGTCCAATGGAGAACTTTGTGCATTTGCAAAAAAATCCATTGGAGATGGTAATGGAACAGTAGCAAGCAGAGCAGAAATATGTGGAAATGGAGGAAGATTATGCAACTTTGGTTGATGAGAAGAGTCTTCCCTATGTTTTTCTTTACTGTTGTAAGGTCGGTGAACTTCTTTGAGTTATAGGAATTCCCCTTTGTTGGGTGATGATCTAAGGACTCGTTCAAACCTCTTAGGAGAGAATGATCCAATATTTCAGGGTTTCTCTCTTGAGGGCCCTCCTTCTAGCACCACTTCTATTGAGTGTCACTTTTACATGAGACAACAGTTAGGAATTTGCATGAACAAATTCCCCTCTTGAAAGAATGATGTAAATCAGTCTCAAAGTTCCTTTTAGGTTGGGTTTCAACCACTTAGATAGCTTAATTGAAGATAAATGTTAATCTGTTCATGAGGAGGCCTTTGCTGGTTCGATATTCAAGGGACTTCAAATCAATCTTAGAAAAAATAATCTTTCTTTCTTTTTTGTATTTTTTGAATCTGTAAGCAAAGGAATGTAAATTTAATTTAATCTACTATGACTCATTTGAAAACAATGGAGCAAGGTAACAAGAATTTGAAATTAAATTGCAAAAAGTAAACTAATATACATAAACCAATGTTGTGTTGCCTTGCGAATTAAAGTATCGAGAAGATGGAGAAAACCCACAAAAATGTAGATCTGAATGAATCAAAATCCCAATTTTGCAGATGCAATCATCAAGAGAAATAAATGTAGATGTAAGATATATCAAAATTCATCAGATCACGAAGCCACCATGAATGTGCGCACACATGAGATAAATTTATCTTGAAGCACCGGAGAACAATCTTCCCAATAATTCATCACAACAAAGCAATGCATCAATGATAAACACATGACTAATGTAATCATAGATCAAAATCACCATACAGTCAATTGGCTCTTTGAAATAAAGGAATGAGAAAACACACATTCATAAATTTTGCAAAGATAGAAGAAAATATCACACCATGATTGAAGCACCAATTGTAAGTATTGTATTACAAAGTAATCAACCTTAGTTACATCATTTTTTTATAATTTATAGAGCTTTTCTCTTTAGGGAAAGAAATTTCACAGCTAGAGTTTCGACTGCACATGTTGAAAATAAATCTAAAACTAAAGCTTACTAAAATAAAACTATTCCTAAAACAAATCTAAACTATCTAGCATGGAATTAATCCTCGTGCATTACAATTTTGGAGCAAAGGATTCATTAAAAAACTTAAAATCTACTCTAGAACTTCTCCATTTCTATGCATGTTCTCTCTATACTAAGAGTTTTTTTCCTTTATTCCCTATCATGGCTCTCCTTCGTGGATCCAACTGAAAGATACCTCCAAATAATGTAGAAATGACCTTGGGGAAGTGATCAATTTGACTAAAAATCTACTATAGAAGACTACAAGTTGCAGGCGGGGACGGCCTAGATATTTTGGACCCCGACCCTTGCTCTAAAAAAATGAAGTTGAAAAAATGACTAAGTGTTGAACAACCTTATTCACAAAATTTTGGACTTTTGAAGGCTGAAAAAACTTAAAAGGCCGAAAGGCCAAAAATCTTGAAGTACAAAATTGACGATGTGTCAAGAAAGTTTTCCTCCATGTGAAAATTGGCTAAGTCCAAAACAAGACACTTAGTGACTTGGGAGTATCTTTGGATGTGCCTTACAAAACTTGTCTACTATCTCCTGAATTTCTTCAAAATTGGCCCTTTATTTCTTCTTCACAATCGAACGTCTTTTGCATCTCCTCCTTTTGATAAAAAAATTTGTTGGAGGTCATCTTTTGTTTTAATTCCATTGAAGATATCCAGGTACTGATCCACAATGTCCTTGATTGCATGCAATATCATTTACTCATCATCATCATAGAGGTCCAAGTCTAAACCTCCAAAAAACTCATGCATTTTCTCAACCCAGATCATTTCGTCATCTCTTTTCTTATCAATTCTACTCAAGCACTTCTAGTAGACCTTTAAAGCCTTAGTAATATCTTTGATCTAGTCTTCAAAATTATCAAGCTCTGACCCTTCATATATCTTCACCAAAACTTGGAAATGTTGCTTCCTTATTATTATAAGGTCATCGAGAGCCTTCTGCCATTTATGAATTCTTTCCTCGAGACCATCCTCTTCACACATTATATCCAAAAATTTGGTGATCTCTTTAAGAATACCCCTAAAGGGTCTCAAAATTTCCCTAAGAGAAGCTCTATAAAACTCTTCAAAATCCACCTCCTAATCAGAACATGCAGGAATAAAAGAATGTGACACATCAACCAACATCTTAGAAGCACCCCTTTTCTCTAAAATAGCCTGTAATGAGGCATCAGGTTTGCTAGGATCAATGGGACCCTCCATCTTAAGAATAAATCTCTTCATAGCTTCATTCTTCTCCATTAAAGCTTTAATCTTCTCCTCATCTTTGTCCATGAATCCTAAAGCATGCTTCAACCCTAGAGTAGTCAGTGTTTTACTATCTTTCATCATTGGTTCCCCCAATTCTACCTCTTCAAAAACATAGTCTTAAGGAGTGATCTCAGACATACTAGTATCTACTATAGGTACAACTACTTTTTCTTTCCACCTGCCACTTTGATCTTGTTTTACGTATGATAAGGTCCTTTCCCAAGAACTAAAATCTCCTTAGTGAAATGCTTGACCTAGCACCACCATATCTATATCCTCTTCATCTGTGTAGACCCTCACCTTTTCTTGTATTTCTTTGGTGAACTAGGTGGATTTGGAGAAGGTATTAATAGGCTCATAGGGTGTGACTAAACTCGAGGTGACGACTTCACGTTCTGGCTCTTGTTCTCCTTTTGTTTCCTCCTCCCCTAACTCTTCTCTTACCCCTTCTTCTCTTGCTACCTTCTCATCTTCTCTAGTCTTCTCTTCCCCTCCAATCAGATCTTCTGACCCAATATCCTTTTATACTTCAATGTCCTTTTCCAGTCCTTGGGCTCCCTATTGAGTTATCTCAGTGTGAGAAGATGGAGGAGTAGGCACTGATAGAGTAGGGTTCTAGACAAGTGGCATGGGAGAAAGAGGAGTAGGGGTTACTGGGAGAGTAGGCGAAGGCATCAGAATATGAATAGGAGGTGGAGTAGGCATGGGGATTTGAATAGGTGGGGTTTGTGATGGAGGTTGACTAGTTGGTGTTGGCATTAAGAAAAATTGCCACTAGTGACAACACTTATTTGCGTTCACAGTGCAAACCGAGCAAACAGTGTAAACCAAGCAAACAGTGCAAACCGAGCAAACAGTGCAAACCGAGCAAACAGTGCAAACCGAGCAAACAGTGCAAACCGAGCAGATAGTGCAAACCGAGCAAACAGTGCAAACCGAGCAAACAGTGCAAACCGAGAAGACAGTGCAAACCGAGAAGACAGTGCAAACTGAGGAAGTTAGTACAACCCGAACAGGACAATGTAAACCATGTAACATCATGTCTACCGAGTCACCAGTATTTACCGAGTTCAAAACCTACCGAGTGATCAGTATGAACCGTGCCTTCACTTCTACCGAGTGCATGACGATGCCGAGTAATGCAGTGGACGCCGAGTATCAGAAAGTCACCGAGTCAGTTTGCAGGAACCGAGTAATCATACTTGGGCCGACTTAGTAGCTCTTATGTTTATTTGTCAAGCTGACTGTGTAATTGTAATTGTAATTAATTGTTTAAGACTTGTATATAAACAATGTTGTAAAATGTCAAGATGTATGAATGAATGAAGAAGAATATATGTGAAAAAGAAAGACAGAGATAAGTGAATTACAAAAGGCTTCAGAAGTATAAGGAACAGCAAAGACAAATTCATCACAGAAGGTGATCAGTACATCAGCGAATCTCAATCAGCAATCCAGTCGCAAAGCCAGAGATCTACTGTTTCATTCTAACAGGTGAATCAGTACTAAATCCTTTAACCGGGTAGACTTAACAGTCTTTTGTAAAATCTCTTTACCGAGTGCATACTTCATTGTATGTTTGTAAATCCTTTAACAGGGTGGATTTAGCAATCCTTATTGCTCCTAACAGGGCAGATCATCAGAAGTGATCAAATTGTAAGCCTTAACCGGCCAACTTTATTCTGCAGTATTAAAGCTTTGTGGGTTTCATCCCCACCCCAGTTTTACTTTCTTTTGGAAGGTTTTTGGGTAGCCAAATCTATGTGTCATTATTGTGAATGCTTTTAAGTTTCATGCTTTCTGTATGCAAAAGGTTAAAAGTGAATTACACGTTAATACATCTATAATTGAAAGAAAATTTGGAGTTACTGATTCACCCCTCCCCTCTCAGTAACTCGGTTAATTCCTGAATATTTCCAACAATTGGTATCAGAGCAGAATTGGTTCTCAAGATAAAGCTTAACTAGCTTGAGAAAAGATCCAGGACAATGGAGGTATTCAAACTGAACAAGGTGATTGAAAATGAAAAGCTAGATCTAGAAATGGCCATAGCTAAACTCAAAGAAGCAAAAGAACATGTTTCCCAATCCCTAAGAAGAAGGAAGGAACTTGCAAATCAGATGAATGATCAGAATTACATTGAAGAAAAGATTGAAGATCTTTTTCCCTCAAATAACTCAGATGAAGCAAACAATGCTGTCAAAGAACTCCTAGAAAAGAATGGGTCTCTGCAGGAAGAAGTGAGAAAATTGAAAAGAGAACAAGAGCTACACTCTACAAGATTCTGTGAGATCTTGGAACAAAGAAATAAGTTGAAAGATGAATTAGATGGAAGAAACATTGAAGTACAAAATAAAACCCTTCAGCTAGAAAACCTAATTGATCAGATCTCTCATACAAATGAGGAAATTCTGAATCTAAGATCAGAAATAGAAAGCACAAGAGAAGAACTAAGATCTGAAAAGGAAATCAATCTAAGATTGGTGAATGACCTAAATGCTGAAAAACAAATCAATGAAGGAATGCTGAAAAGTCAAGAAGACCTGAATCAGCTGTATGAGCGAAATCTTCATAGGCAAAAAGGAACAGCAGGACTTGGATACAAAGGAGAAGGCGAATCTTCTAAGCAAGGTACTCAAAGAAATCAAAAACCTACTTGTAATCATTGTGGTAAAGTAGGACATACTTCAAATAAATGTTGGAATAATAAAAAAATAGAATTCAATGGAAAATGTTACAACTGCAATCAACCTGGTCACAAAGCAAATGAATGCAGGGAAAAACCTAGATTCAGAGGTAATTGTCACAAGTGCAACAAACAAGGTCACAAGGCATCCGAGTGCAGATCCAAGACATTTAATCCAGCAGAACAAATTATGAAAGCAATGTTTGGATGGGACTACAACACCTGGTGTAGATGTCATTACTGTGGAGAATATGGACACATTGGCATGAATTGCATAAAACATCATCTAAGGAAAAGAGATACTACAGTAAGATGCTTCAAATGCACTAAACTCGGTCACATAGCCAGAAACTGCATGAATGCTAGTGAAGTTGAAAATGGAAAGAAGAATGAAGCAACTAAGGTCAGGAAACAGGTGAGACAAAAATGGATTCCTAAAGCTACCGAGCAATCCACTCCAAGTAATGGAATGGATGGCTCTACCGACTCAAACTAAATTTCCAAGAAAGCACTGGAACTATATTCTCATAGACCAATCTCAAGCAGTTCCAGAACCGAATTAAAAGGAAAGATCTAAATCAGCATGCAAGATGCAGTAAGATCACAGCAAGGTCGGTATCAGTCTTTAACGAGCAAGGTCGGTATCAGTCTTCACCGAGCAAGGTCGGTACCCGTCTTTACCGAGCGAGGTCGGAGCATTATGAATTCTCGAGTTCACCGAGTTGCGAAGTCTTTACCGAGCAATTAATTCTTAGTGGGTGACAGTCTGTCAGAATTCATACCCTAATTTGAAATGAGCATTAATGACAGAGTTGTAAACAAAAAGCAAGTAATCGAACTCATTCTTCACCGCGAACCTTTAGCACTTTGAGAGCAGAAAATTTCAAGAGCAACCCAGCGATTCAATACTTTTTCGAAAGGAATTTTCTGTGAGCTACCATGGCATCATCCAGCACTTCAGCGAAGAAAGGATCTGATATGTTAGTCCAAGGAGAATGGAAAGCACCAGATTTCAAGATCGTGCCCACAATTGCAGCAGCCCTAGATCCGAACGGAGCTCAATCTCAGATTCCTCCTAAGGTACTACTTATTAACGACATCTGCAATCATTTTAACTGTTCTATTCATGAAATGGGGAACCTAGAACTAGATATTGTGCATGAAGAACTATGTGTGGATGGTATTCTGAAACCCGAGCACAAACATCTGGAAGATAAAGGTTTAGTTCACATTGCACATCTACCTCAAAACTTTCGAGATAAATGGGTTAGGTACATTCTCAGCCGAGTACATGATGGCAAGATTTGGCTTGAGAAACCTATTGAGATTACAAAGAAGATGATTCATCAAGTCACCGATCTTCCCATGCTGAACAAAGCTAAAACTACCAAAACCCTAGGTCGGACGGAACTAGAGAAGAAAACCCTAGCCGAGTGGGACGTTAGAGGCATGAAAGTTAGTAGCATTACCGATGCTGAACTGAAGTTTGGTACACACATCATTGCCCATAAGATTTACAGTTCTAGTTGACAGAACAGTGTCTCCTGTGAAGCTATTGACCTAGCATACAAAGTGGTCAAGAATAACTTAACATTTGACCTAGCAGACTTATTATTAAAACAGTTTAACAAAAATATGGAAAGCATTAAAACTTCCAAGAACAATCCATGTAAGTTTGGATCCTTGTTGGTCTGTTTATTGTTCTATGTTCTGAAATTCTTCCCTTCTAAAGGAAAAGTTGTATGGAGAAAAGATGTGCCAGTCCTCTATGAAATAAATGAATACATCTCAGAAATGGGTGAGAATTTTGAAAGCATCATGGATAACTATTTTGAGTCTTTCAAAGAGAAAATGAATGATAGATTCTAGATTCCATAGAAGTTGGTGGAAGATTACAAAGATGACATTTGTTTTATGGTGGATTGTGATAATGTATATATTCAAGCAGTTAAACCAAGGACTGTATATGTAAAACCTCTTCCTTATGAGGTAAATATTGATGAAACCAAGGATATCATTGAAGCTCTTCTTAATCAGCCTGTCAATCCCAAAGCTCCATATTTTGGAACATATGATGAAGCTAAGGTGAGAATTGAACTAAGCATAAAGCTTCCACAGGCGGTAAACAAAGGAAAGAAGAGGATAGCCAAAATGCAAATGATAACCGAGGACAAAGAAGAAAAAGATGAAGAAGAAGAGGAAAAGGATGAGAAAACAGAGGAACCAGAACCAGCAAAGAAGAAAGGAAAGGTATTTATTACTAAGGCACCTAAGCCTCCTACTGCTGTATTTACAAGAAGAAATACAAGAGGCAAGGCAAACAAGGCAGAAAAGGCAGATAAAGACATAGTATTCAAAAGGCCTCCTTTAAACCTTCAAGAAAAGCTCAAACTCTTTAGAGACAGATCAGGATCTGGAGTAAGTAACATAAAATCCTTAAGATATGAAACCAGATCGGAAACAAAACAGAAGGAAATAGAAGATGCTGTTATTGAGAAGATGGGACAGTGGAAATACTCTCCTGAAGAAATTGCCCCACAGGTTCCAGCAGTTCTATTGAATCCAATAAAAATGAGATGGAGCAATGCAAGGCAAACTGTGATAGACATATTTGATCAAAACCTGAGACAGTTGATGCCGAGCTTGAAAAATGATGACTTAAAGAAGGCATTAAAAGAAAATGAAAATAAGATGACATTGAAGTTCAATACTTGTTTGATTTTGATCAACAATATTGAATCAGTTGTGAAGGCTGCAAATGCTACATGGAAGAACATATACCACCTTCACCAACCGAGTATTGAAACAGTCATAATAAAAGATATTGAAGATGACAGTGATGAACAAGAAGAAGACACTGAGGTAGATGATACTGTGAGGATAGCAGCAGAAGTCATTGCATCCCTTCCTACCTCTCCAGTGAAAGTTTCTACATCCAGCCCAGAGACACCTTCAAGCATGGTTGTGACAACTTCCACATTTGTCCAATCATCCCTAGCAACATCAGAAGCAGCTACCATTTCTTCTACCGAGCTGCAGTCTCCTGCACCATCAAGTTTTCCAGCAGTAAGTTTTCCAATTTTTGAATCTTCAAGTGTAAATATTTTAAGTTCTCTAGTAGAAAGTATGCCAGTATCTATAGCCAGCCCTACTTTATCTACTGTCACTACTACCAAAGCATTAAGTACAGATAAGCCTAAGGCTCTACCGAGTATAAAATTTTTGGGTAAGAATGTAGTAGAGGATATAGACCTAGATGAAGAGATAGAAATTCCTACATTAGATTTTGCAAATCTTTCAGCGGACCAAATGCAAAATATAGGTGAGATCCTCCAAAGGAAAGCAAAACAAAAGAAACTTAAAGAGGAGAGAGACAAGGAGTATCAAATCATCAAGGATGCTAAGGACATTTTGTCTGATGCATTAGGCATTAAAGTAGACTCCTCCCAGCATGTTTTGTTACAATTAGCAGAAGTAGTTGAGAGATACAATGAGGATTCATCCGGGACAGAAAAGTTAGTTGAAAGAGCTGAGAAGAGATTCAACAATAAAGTGCTTGAGCACATTGCTCAGCACATAGCTATTAACCAAGTGGAATTGTCTTCAGTTTTGTCTAACACTGAATCTATCTATTCGAATGCTACCTCTCTTTTGGCGAGACTGTGCAACATTGCCGAGTTCACAAAGGATATTAAGGATAAAATGAATAAAATGGATGAGGATATGAAGATTAGCATACAGAAGCTACAACTTGAACCAAGTTCAAGCTCTGCTCATCACATGAAAATCTCACACTTGTCAAATATGCAGTCTGATCTACTAAAAGAAGACACAAGGATCCGGTCCACACTGCTAGACATCCAACACATGATCCTTCCCATCATGAATACAATGTTTAAGCACATTGAACATTCCAAAACATTGATTCATGACAATCAGTTCTCTATAGCAGATCACATGATTGAACTCTCTGCAGAAGTCCAAATTGCTATACAAACATGTAAAATTCTGCAAGAAAGTTGGGACAGAACCCTGGCACTAATAATGAAGGTACATTCTAATTTTCTATCAAATTTTGGATTCTCTCTGTAAATAACTTGTTTATGCACCTTTGGCATTATCGTCAAAAAGGGGGAGATATGTATAGAAGGAAAGATAGATATGTATAGAAGAAGATTTGTATAGAAACAATTAGCACATTGAAAGGGGGAGACAATGTATAAAGCCCTATAACAAAGACAAATTTTGAAAAATCAAAATAAGACTCAGCATGATTCGTGTATATAAGTTTTGGCCAATAAGTGTTTTTGTCACTAATGCCAAAGGGGGAGATTGTTGGCATTAAGCAAAATTGCCACTAGTGACAACACTTATTTGTGTTCACAGTGCAAACCGAGCAAACAGTGCAAACCGAGCAAACAGTGCAAACCGAGCAAACAGTGCAAACCGAGCAAACAGTGCAAACCGAGCAGACAGTGCAAACCAAGCAAACAGTGCAAACCGAGCAGACAGTGCAAACCGAGCAGACAGTGCAAACCGAGCAGACAGTGCAAACCGAGGAAGTTAGTACAAACCGAACAGGACAATGTAAACCGAGTAACATCATGTCTACCGAGTCACCAGTATTTACCGAGTTCAAAACCTACCGAGTGATCAGTATGAACCGTGCCTTCACTTCTACTGAGTGCATGATGATGCCGAGTAATGCAGTGGACGCCAAGTATCAGAAAGTCACCGAGTCAGTTTGCAGGAACCGAGTAATCATACTTGGGCCGACTTAGTAGCTCTTATGTTTATTTGTCAAGCCGACTGTGTAATTGTAATTGTAATTAATTGTTTAAGACTTGTATATAAACAATGTTGTAAAATGTCAAGATGTATGAATGAATGAAGAAGAATATATGTGAAAAAGAAAGACAGAGATAAGTGAATTACAGAAGGCTTCAGAAGTATAAGGAACAGCAAAGACAAATTCATCATAGAAGGTGATCAGTACATCAACAAATCTCAATCAGCAATCCAGTCGCAAAGCTAGAGATCTACTGTTTCATTCTAACAGGTGAATCAGTACTAAATCCTTTAACCGGGTAGACTTAACAGTCTTTTGTAAAATCTCTTTACCGAGTGCATACTTCATTGTATGTTTGTAAATCCTTTAACAGGGTGGATTTAGCAATCCTTATTGCTCCTAACAGGGCAGATCATCAGAAGTGATCAAATTGTAAGCCTTAACCGGCCAACTTTATTCTGCAGTATTAAAGCTTTGTGGGTTTCATCCCCACCCCAGTTTTACTTTCTTTTGGAAGGTTTCTGGGTAACCAAATCTATGTGTCATTATTGTGAATGCTTTTAAGTTTCATGCTTTCTGTATGCAAAAGGTTAAAAGTGAATTACACGTTAATACATCTGTAATTGAAAGAAAATTTGGAGTTACTGATTCACCCCTCCCCTCTCAGTAACTCGGTTAATTCCTGAATATTTCCAACAGTTGGGACTTGTGGTGGAAGAAAAGTGGTTGGATGTTGACTGGTTGAAACTTGAGGTGGAAGTGAAGTGGTTGGAGGTGGTGGAACTAGGGCTTGCTAAGGTGAAGGAACTGGAGCTTTTTGAGGTGGAGGAACTGGAACTCCTATGTCTTCCTTTGATCTAATTCAAACGGAAGAGTCCTTCTCTGATTCAGTAGGCTCTCCTTGACCTGTATTCACAACTTCCTCTATTGGTCCTTGAGGTTCCTGTTGAAATTCCTCTCCTACATTACCCACAAGAGTTGTAGCCATAAACTACACTGTGGAGACATAAATGAAAAAGGAAATTGTTGATCTATAGAAGTTCCTTTTGCTGGGATTTGTTGTTTAGTTTCTTTGAACCCATAGAGACCTTCAAAATATGATATATCAAGTTCTTCTTTAGGAAAGGTCCCAATCATGTCCTCCAGCTTAATGGTATCTCATCTTCATCATCTTCTTTAACTTCTTCACCCTCTTCTATAAAAGTCTCCATATGAGAAGGTGTAGAGGACCTTTTCCTCATATAAACATGCCCTTTTATGACTCTGACAGGTCTAGATGTAGTCAGTTTTACCTTGGGTGTCCTCTTAGGAACATTTACTTGTTCTTGGCCACTAGAAGATGGGGCATCAGGTGGAGCTATGCTTCAATTCAACCTAGTCTTTGGAGGCTTGGACTAAGGATTTGACCCATAAGTAGTTGGGTGTTCATGTATGTACACTATTTGTAGTCTCAGCGGTGCAACTTCCTTAAACTGTGGCATCAGTACCTTTTCCCCTTTCTTCTTCTACTCTTTGGAAGGTTGGGCTAGTTGTTTCTTCATTGGCACTAGGTCCATTTTGAATGGATGGGAAATCCATGCCTTAGTCACCTTAATGGCATGACAGGCCTTGAAGTATATCACCATTCTCATCTTTTTCCACCTCAGGATTGAGGATAGCCTTGGCGTAAATTTTATCCTGATTGTAGATAGGATCTAGCATATCCTCTGAATCTGCATCTTTTACCTTTTGGGAGACATGTAAAAGTAGGGAACCTTGTGCCAACTCCAAGCTCATCTGACATTAGTGATGGTTTCTCATCGCATATTCATCTGTGTAGTTCATTCAATGATCCTCAAGATGTGGTTCATGCACGTAATGCCTCCCCATTATATAGTTGTAAGTGCCAATTGGATCGAACCTGGTTCTAATCAAGTTAAAGTTTTGGAGGGGGCACTCATCCCACTCAAAGGAGAAATACTTTCACACTCTCATGTCTTGTGATAAATGGGGTCTTATCGAGATAGGAAAGTCCCAACAATGTTTCTTCTTGTGTCTTGTGTGCTCATAGGCATCTGAGACGTGCCTTGCCATCTCCAATATAATAATCTTGTCCGAAGGATACCTTGGAAATTTCTTGGGAGTGAGAGTACTCCATGCCACCCTGATATAAGTAAAGGTCTTAAATTCGATGTAAAATGCCCCGAGGGCCTTCACTTTTGTTGTTGCCTCCTCTGATAATCTTTTAACATAGTCTCCATCTATGAAGCAGATGATTACAAACACAAAGGTGTCATTTACTATCTGGAAATCTGAGCTATCTTCTATGAGATGATCCTTCCTCACCATCTGATGGTACACTGTAAATGGCCAATCATTAGGCTGACCCATGGCACCAACCTTCACCAATCCTGGATATAGTGCCCTAGCAGCCAGCAGATATAAAACATATGAAGTCATATAAAAATGTGGATCATTTTTTACTGAGATCAACTACCTGACTAAGTTGTCACTGAGGATTGTGGCCTAGTCAAACCATGACTTCCTCTACTTTATCCTTTCAATTAGAAGGATCATCCATGGTTCCAATTGGATGGATTTATGCAGCCTATATACCCAGCTGATCATGGTGATTATTGCCTGGATATCCTCTTTCATATACCCCCTCCTCATATCTATCTTCTCAAGTTTATTCTTTGGTAGGGGTTGTATGAGGTAATCATTATTAAAAATCTCATGCAAAAGCTGGATGTCCTTGTAGAAATTTATGCCTTTTTCTATTGTGAAGTCAGAATCTATCTATCCCCTTTGGTAGGTGGAAGACATCCTCAATGTTGTTAGGTCTGAGGTCCAATACCAGCTCTCCCATGGTATTCTTTACCAACCATTAATCTGGCACATAATGATTTTCCAGTGTGACAATCAGATCCAACAAAAGAATGGATGATGGATGTGTCGCTTCATTCACTAGTGAGCAGTAGCCTAATGAAATGCAGTCCTCTGATCTCCTTAGTGGCTAGGCACACTTGACCAGGTAATTGTTCCAACTGACATTCCCAATGGCAATGTCAGTGATTTTTGCATGAATATTCTCCACCTTGGAGGGAGCCTCGTATCCCTTGAACTGGTCCTTCATTGTTGGAGAGTTTACCTTTTTAGACATTCTACAAGAAGGAACATGAATCAGTAACAATCACCAGAGATAAGAAAAGCTAATGATGAAAACAAGAAAAGCATGAAGAAACAAAAAACCTCAAGGACAAAGGCCTAAAAGGTTCAAAAGGCAATTTTGGGGATTCATCCTTTTAGACTCTGAAAGAATAGGTTACCTCTTAAACATAGAAACAACGAAAAAGAGTTTTGATAAAGTTCTGAGGTTTCTACCTTTCAGAGGGTGAAAACTTTGATAAATGTTAGAGTCTAAAACACCAAAAAAAATGGGTCCAAAAATTTTGTCTTATGTTGGGTTTTGACATTTTGGATTGCACAAAACGTTGGGTGCTAAAATGTCGAAAGTGTGAAAAGACTGTGGAGTTAGCACAATTTTGAGGAAGTTTGATTTTTTCAAGACATTAGAGTCTGAAACTATGAAAAAGCTAGGGCCAACCAAGTGAAAGGAAGGAAATTAAGGCGCAAGCTTGAAAATGAACTCGAATGAAGCTCAATCATGAGCCCAATGCTAAGGGGTGCAAGGGACAACCCTAAAACCCTAAAGTGATGTGAAGAAAGCCACAAAACTGAAAACCCTAGCTGAAACCCTAAAAGACACAAAAAACCTCTAAAAACTAGCAAAAAATGAAAAGACAAGAAGAGAACGAAACCCTACCTCAACAAAACACCTAAAGATATTAAATAACCTAAAAATCTGCGTGATCTACCAACATGAAGCTCTCTGGACACAAATGCGCTCTCAAAAGCTTTGAAAACAAGAAGGCAAATAAAAAAGTATAAGTGACCAAAAAGGTCCCGCACACACCTAAGATAGGCCTTTAGAGGATGACGTTAGCCACCCTCTAGCTTTCGGCCTGTCGACCTTTTGGAGGTTTCGGACCCCCAAAACACCAAAACACCCAAAGGTCAATCTCTTGTTAGGGAAATCAGACTTTCAGTGTTTCAGGGTTCCAAAACTCTGACAACTCTGAACGGCCAAAAAATGCTAAAGGATCTCTAGTACTCAGTTTTGAAGACTTTCAGCTTTTCAGAGATTTCGCACCTTTGAAAGTCCGAAAGTGCAAAAGCCTGAAAATTGACTAAAACCTAAAAGGACAATCCCTAATAAGGGATAAAAAGACTGACAGACCCTAAAAATAAGACAAAATAAGGGGGGGGGCCTTGGCCAAGTGGCCCAAAAGGGGAGTGTAGTTATGGGACCAAAAAAGAGCACATGGTGATGTTGGAGATGATATCACATCATTTATTGATTTTCTCAATGCAGACGATGATCATCCCACGAAGGTAAATTTAATTATAATTTATAGTGTAATATTAAATTTCATATTTATACAATTATGAACCATAACATGTGGATTTTTTGGTGAGAAGAGGAGGGTTGACCCTCCATCATTCATTATCTATCATCATATGACATCCACACCTTGAGATCTAGGTGCCTCATTCAATGTATGCACTTTGATCTTGATACATTTAAGCTTTAATCAAAACAAACTTTAATTGATATTTTTTGCAATTTTGTAGGGTCTTTCATGTAACACTGAGATTGGAAGTTCTTCATTCTCTATCTCACTGGTCACTGGGAGTCAGCCACATATACTTTTAGTATGTTTTTCATTCATTAATTTTAAGTGTTTATATCTTAAAAATTTATGTACAACTTTGAT
>BSBK01004690.1:337500-440000 GCA_027943335.1 Chamaecyparis obtusa | reverse complement strand
TCTCTTTACAACTCTTGTTAAATTTTTACGATGAATATTAAGATATCCACTTATGTTTGAAATCATTATTTTATCAGTAGTAGTTTTTTTTACTGACTTGTTGTTATTTCTCGTCGTGCCGCATTGCTATCTTTAGAATGACTTTTCTTTCCAATTGTGTCAAAGGAACTAGTAATAGTTGATACAACTTGTTTTAGAGACTCATCCTTCTTCTTTGATTTCACATAAATGCCTAACCTCTTCATCACTTTTCGCATTTTAGACATTTTAACTAATTGTAACATTAGTTGACATTGAAACCCAAATTTTTTATTATAAAAAAATTGTCTAAACAATATGGTCATGTGTGTCCTAATCTGTCTCCATGAAACCAAACCACTAGCTTGTCTATCACATCACTTTTTATTTGAGATTGTTCATTCATTTCATTATCATTCAAATGATTTTATTTCTCAATTGATGTTTCTATGTCTACATCCACATTGTTGATTTCAATTTGAATTGGTGTTTGATTTTCACTTTCAATCGAGGTTTGACTTTTAGTTCCTTTATCATTATGATTAATATCACTAATTTGTGGAATTTCATGTGTAATTAAATTTATTACTCTATTTTCAGGAATAAAATTTAAATCATTTATATGGTAACCCGCTTCTAGAAAATGATGAACTTCTTTATTAGAATAAGTTACATTTAGCTATGAAGACATACCTATATCCAATACTAGATTAGAAGATGCACCTAAATTTTCTTCTTCAACCTATGCATCCATCATGGTGTCTTTATTGTTCTCCTCTTTTGAAACAATTGTTAAACTCGATGCTCCAACATTATTCAGTTTTTGAATTCTTTCTCTTCTTTCCCGTTGTCATTTTGCCTCCTCTTTATTTGCTACAACATCCTTAGTTGTTAGAATCTTCCTTAGCCTCTTTTTGCATTGCTTTGATCTCATGTTTGCACCAAAATTTGAATTCAAATGATTCTCTTCATGTCAGATCCAAAACAAGACAAAAAAGAGAATGTTGATCAAAATATTTTGTTTGCATTACAGATCATTAAAAAATGATTGAATACTTGTCAATCATTGAGATCAGACCCACAGTCCTATTTTTTGGCTGTAACGACTCTTTATAAAATGTGCACCCATTTTTTGAATTTCACAAAATAGGTGCCTATTTTTTTTAATTTAAAAATATAGGTGTCTGTTTTGTAACTATGATTGGGAACTGTACCTGCTTCCTTGTATTTTGGTTCGAGATAGGCTTGGTGGGACCAAGCCTATGCTTGGCCCTGCAAAAATATGGCTAAGGCATTACAATATAAAATTTATGCCTTGCCATAATCTTTTGGGCACCTTCCCGATTGAATTTTTTGACGAAATGAAAACCCATTTTAGTTCTTATTTTGCACATTATGAAAATATAAATTTTATAGTGATATGAGAAATTTTAATATTTTTACAATATTTATTAATCCAATGTGGTACCTAAACTTGAAATACTAAGCCTAACAAAAATTTTAATAACTTTTTTAATTTTACGCTTTTTGAAAAATGAGTTATATAACATCAATCTACATAGAATTTCCTTCAAATTTAAAAAAAATTGAAAAAAGTGAAGTTATCATCAAATTATGGTGCCCGTACACCAGAAGTTTCAAAAATGTACTTTATAGTCAATTAAAAATTAATTTAAAAAGTATTCAATAAAAAAAAAAGATAAAATATTCTCAATAATCTTCAGTGTTTTAGGTTCCTTTCCCTAGAAGGATTCACAAAAATACATTTATTTACTTAAAAAAAGGGTGTTCATACATGTGTGAGGTGTGGTCCCGAAATAGTGATTTTTAAACAGTGGTTTTTAAACATGCCTACTAAAATTGAATTTATACCATGTAGGTATAGAAATAAATTACATATTTGAAAAGTAGACTCTGAGCACTAAATTTTATATTAGTGAAGTTTTCCAAGATTCAATCTTTAAGTACCTCAAATTTTGACATCAATTGACATAAATTTTGAAAATAGGGAAAACACTTCCACTTTTTGCCCAAAAGTGGGACTCAACTTCTTGCAACGACCCATATGAAACACATGCATAGGCATAATAGGACAAAGACCATCCTGATAAGATCCTATTTTCATTTTCACCAAATATTGTTCACTTACCAGTATCTTATGATCATCCTTTATCCATGCATTCTTATAAGGCTTCAGATGCTTCAACCTCTGTATCTACAACTTGTTCACCAATTATTCTAAAGATAAGTTATTTGAACTTCCATTGTCAATGATCACTTTTCAATATTTTCTTGCAACTTTGCATCTAGTCTTGAATAAACTTTTTCTCAGCAACTTCTCTTGATCTGTCTCCTCGTGACATGGATCTCCTTACTCTTAGCGCTTATTCATCTTTTGGTTGATTCAAATATTCAGTAGATTCCTCCTTTGCATAGGAAGATCTACCCTTTCTCTCAGTTCTCTCATTTTAATTTCCTTGGGTACATTCAAAGGCTTTGTTTCCTTCTCCTCCACACTTAAAACAAGTTCCTCTAAATACTCTTCTAATTTATCCTCCTCCTCTAGGGAAACTTCTATCATCTCTTTGGTATGAACTTTCTTCCTTAAATTATTTTTTACCTTTTCTCAAATCTGAATAAGATCTTCCTCCTACAAATGTTCTTCCCATTTGAAATCTTCCACCCCTTCCTCTTTGTCTTTTCTCTTTCCTTTTATTCATTTTTTATTTTTCCTTTAGGGCATAATCGTATGCCATATTCTATATTCTACAATTTAACCAAATGGATTCCATCATAAATTGAAAGCCTTGAAACCATTCAAGTATCTAGAAACTCTTTTAACCTCATCATTTGTATGACCAGAATTGATATCCAACCTATAAAATTCCTTAGTATATTCCTTCGCACTAACATCCTTATGTTTTAGGTTTTGCAATTTCTTGAACAAACTTACTTAGTAATCCACAGGTAAGAACTTGGCCTTCAATTTGTTCACCATCTAATCCCATGATTTGATTTTATCCTTGTCTCTTCTTTTTCTATTGGTATACAAATATTCCCACCATAAGGATGCATGTCCTCTCAACTTTGTGCAAGCATGCTTCATACTTCACCTTCTTAGCATTATTAGTGTCTTCCTAGTCAAATTATTTCTCCATCTCAGTGATCCAATCAAGCAATTCATCTGAATTCAAATTTCCATCATAATCAAGTAGATTGAAATGTGGTATATCATTAACCCAAGTTAGGGTTCTCAAGAATATGTCATCCCCTTGATCAAGTTCAGGTTGTTCTTCATCTTCTTCATCTCTTTCTTCTTCATCATCACTCACATATTCAATATGTCGACCTCTTCTCTAGGTTGTTTCTACAACTTCCAATCTAGTTGTAATTTGTCTCAACATTTCCAATACTATTGAATCTACATCTCTTCTTCCTCCACCTCTAGAATGTGATCTACGATCCATCTTAGATGAATCCTCTACAATTTCATGTCATATCCTCACTCTTCCACCCCATAAAAATTTGATTTAGGACTTCACGAGCTCTGGGGAAAAGATCTCACTCTCACAAGGAACGCAATCTTGATCTGATACCAAATGACACAACCAAGGATAGGAGGGACCTCAAAGAATTCAATCCAATCCTTGCAGCACTAGTCACACAATTGAAGTCACAAGAAGCAAGAGAGGAAAATGAAAGATCAACCTTTAATTATCATGAAATCTAGTACAATGAATCTACAACATGCAACCTTATATTCTAGGCATACAAGCTTGTTTTGGAACCTTTAAAAGGTTATCTTTTTATACTATCTATTGCTAGCTGCTACTGAAAATATTTTCTCCTTCTAAAACTACCAAATCTCCTCCCTATAAGGATAAATTACAACAGCTTATAAAGCCTCCACAAGCATCAAGTTGGCCTGAGAAACATTACATTCTCCAAGAATAGGAAAACATATTATATTATAGGTTAGGACCTAATTCATAAGAATCTCTCACCACAAGATGCAATATAATGTGTGAAACAAAAAGAAGGTTGAATAAAGGTCATGAAACATCGATATAAGAGCCAAAAAGCTTCACCAATCATGAAAATACTTCACAAGATCAGAAAACATAGACTAGTTGTGAAACGTGAAGAATAGTGAAGTCTAGCCAAGAATCCAAGATAACTCAAACACAAAGAAACCAATCAAAGGGTGAACCTAGGTGAAGGTAAAATATGATGCCATAGACACTCCATGAGGTTCACAATAGAAACTAATCCAAACTAAAGGGACACTGAAGGAAACTCAAAAACTAACAAAGTGAGTAATAGAAAATAATTTTTTTTTTTGTTGATGCAAGATTGCCAAGAACCCAAGATGCTCTTGCATCAAAACCTTGAGGCAATATTATTAAAGAGAGAAGAAGAATAAACCATTAATTTCCCAATAAATTTTGAATGACATCCTCAATGTGAGATAATTACATTGAGAAAACTAGAGAGTCGTTGAGAATCATAGTGGGCCTCAAAGTGAACCTCTTAGTCACTTTCAGGAAGATACACCATGTGTTCTATTGTACAGAGAAAAAGAAAATCACTTCATAGATAAAATGAAGCTCCTTACAATAAAATATCATACTAGAAATAAATTTTTAATAATATGAGAAAGATAAACCCTGAATTTCTCATATATCGCATGCTAGATAAGCCAAATAATACCCATAATAATTTGGCCATAAATGTCACATACACCAAGAGAATAAAATTCTAAGAGAATCCATTCATAATGTAAACATTCATGTGATAAAAACAAAGCAATATGGCCATACACAAGTATAATGAAAATAATAAGACGCATGCATTATCAAATTAATACCCAATTCAATTCTTCTCTACAAGTACCACCCAGGCACTACAAAACAAGCCACCTCATGGAAAAGGATAATTTCCATCCAATGTCAGTAATAAGACGTACTCAAAAGAAGACCCCAAAATTAAAAAACTAGATAGTCACATCAATAAAATCACAAGAAGAAAAGACGCAAAGTCCATAAGCCACCACATAACACATAAGTACCAATGTCATACATCTGATGAAAACCAAGCATCAAGTAATAGTGACCACATGGGTATTATTAAATTAATCCAACAATATCATTAGTACCAACAATCAAATCCATCAATCTAAGTAAAATTACATACACCAATAACCACCATATTACCATTTACATTGAAAGGTCATATATAAAAAATATATGCTAACACCAAGCATTGAACATAAAAAGATACCCAAAAGTTCATGAAACTATACAAGAACACACATGAAAGATGAAGGATTTGTTTATCAACTGGTTGGAACACTTTTCTAGAAGCATCCCCGGTAGGGTCTCTCCCTCAAATAGGGTGCTACTCATATTTGAGGGTCACGACAACCACGTGGAATGGAGGACAATCAAAGAAGTAAGATACTTGAGAATAGACCTACTATTACTTATTGCACATACCAAACAAAAGTTGAAACCATTGGATGGAAAAAAACCCTCAGATTGATATTGGATGGGAAGAGTTGGCAACTCTATCCAGCAAAGCATTCAAGATGACATTATCACCATACAATGTAATGACTGGGTTCTATAAGATATGCATTTGGCCTTTTAAACAGTCTTCCTTAGTCAATGATATGAGGCTAAGTGAGGTTTTTGATGTAGAATAATATGACAATCAACCACAATCATATGAGCCTCAACTATAATTAGATGGTGTTGCAAATGTAGTTCAATATGAGGGAAAGGCTATTGTGGTCGAGGCATTTATGTAAATGAATGACTATGGTCAAGATGCAATCAATAATTTTGTGAGAAGGTACAATTATACCAATCAAGAGACAAAAAATTATGCATTTGAAGGTCTAAATTTGTATCCACAACCATCCCAACCTAAAACAGATGATGAGAAAGAAGCTAACAATGACGTAGTGGCCAGTGTAGATGGCTTGAGTTTTCCAACTCAAGCATCACAACCTGATTGGTTGCAAGTGATAACCACTAATATCATTCATCCCATAAATTATTTTGAGGAGGATGAATCCCTTTCAATGCCCTCACCTCCACATGTAGACCCAACTAAGGTGGTTCACCACTTTATAATGCCTTCAATTGGGATCAATCATATAGTTAGCTGTGTGTTGATGAGATTGACACAAGTGACCATGATGTTGAATTTGTGCCATGCATGCCATATCTAAACAACCAACTATAAATACAAGTGGATTATTCATACTTTTCATGTAAATAATGCAACAATCTACATGTGGATCTTGTTCAAGGTTTCTTCATCTAAGTAGAAAGTCACAGATACTCACACTAGATCATTACATTGCACAACTTCAGCAACAGGAACAAATGAAGAAGCAATTAGAGGACAAAGCACAATGCAAGAAGGACCAAATCAGGGTGAGGAAAGTTGAAAGAGAGGAAAACATGGAAGAAACATAAATATTTAGGGTACAAAGGAAACAAAAAAGAGTGAGAGAAGTCGAGCAGAAAGAAAAATAGGCAGAGGATAAAGCATGTCGAAAGGAAAAACTTAGGAAAGAAAGATAAGAAACTTGAATAAGCCTAAGAGATGTATAAGTAAGAAGGGAACAATAGTCAGTACCCCTACTAACACTATAGTCCTAACCATTGCCAAAAATATAGACATAGAACGTTCCCTAAATATGGTTAGTAGGCTTGCCATACCTCTTCCCCCATAGCACCCAACTCTACTTGACATGATGAATAGTCTTGTCCCTATCTTAGGAAACATTAATGCACAACAAGTGCAAGCCCCACAATCCTCATCATAGATGGAAACCAATCCTGAACATAGTGGCACATTGCTCTCTCAACTAGTCAATCTCATCTAGAATAATCCTAATCAATTGACATCTCCTACAAGTGGAGGAGAGATTATTGTCACTAGATACCAGACTCCTCTTCCATTTACAATATTTAAGGATACTTAAGGTCGAGTGTAGCCACTATAAAGTTCTGATTGTTGTGGGTGCCCATTTTTGGCTTTGTGGTACTTAATTGTAATCATCTACATTGAAAGATACCATAGCTATATTTTTGTTTATGGATAACCAAGGAGGTATTGTACACATTGTAAAATTTTGAAGGTTGTGGCAACACATTTTTTCTATGTTGTACTTAATTATAATCATTTGATATGAAAACAAACATGATAATTTCATACAATGTAAGTTTTGTGTCATATGATATAAGTAAGCAATGTAATATTTGTTAGAAATAGGGAATACTAAGAGGGGGGGTGAATCAGTATTCTACAAACTTTTACTTTTTCCCAATTATGGATATAATAGATTAACTTGATACATGCATAACATAGTAAACCAAAGAATATGCATAACAATAAAGAAAATGAACTCATAACACATTATTTGTTCTCGAGGAAACCCTAGCCAAGGGAAAACCCCAGTGGGGATGGTACCCAAAAAGATCCACTAATCAAAAGTATCATGTTAAGGATGTTGACCCTTTTAGGAGCCTATTACATGCATATAGTGTCTCAGTCCTGATTAAGGGAATTTAGGCCTTGTTAGAAGCCTCAACCCTGCTAAGAGTTGGTAGTACAAAATATGATTACTAGATGAGCCCACTGCCCAAACAAGTAATGTACAATAATTGTTGATTAAAAAATATGGCAAACCTTATATTTCTTGCTTTCTTTCACAACTTTGCATCAATATCTTTTCGCTATATGTTCGCTATACCATCTATGTCATTACAATTGCTTGTATATTTCACATTTACAAATGCCTCATATTTATACAAGTTATTAAGGCTAATAAATCTTATAGTCGGCTTAACAAAAGCATTATACAAAATACATATTTACCTAAGGGTTAACATCTAGGATTTCATCCCTTTATATTGTTAAGATATTATTTTGATAAACAAAATAATACCTTAACTCTTTACCAATTCTGTCTTCATATACTATCCTGTCGACTTAACACTGTCTTAGGTAAAACTATCATAACTTCTTCCATACATGCCATACTAACTTGCGCTCTCAAGTGAGTCTTCTATAGTCATCATAGTATCTATTTTCAAGTGCACAAGCATTGAAATTACTCCAATCATCATTGCTGATCAAAACTATCTCTAGGTACACTGGAAAAACACTGTCTCATACTTAGACAATTTTGGTTTGCGCTTTGACATACTTGCTCTCTATCATATGTGATCTTCATGTAGATCATATGTTTCTATAATTAAAAAATATAAGTATCTAACTCAGCCAAATTTCCAATAATCTCCACCTTTGTCATTGGTGGCAACATTTGAGAAAATTGGCTAAGTCATAACACTTCAAAAAACTCAAAATTGTGGCCATAACAAAAAATATATATCCGATGTCCTTATAACTCCATATATCTTAGCTATATCTTGTACTCCCCCTAAGAATATACATTCTTATTATATATAACAATTTTTTGCTAAATATCTCTCCCCCTTTGACAACAATGACAAAAAGGGTGCCAAAACTTTGCTCAAACAATGTGTATACCTTGATTCAATATTGCAGAGCTGGTAGGCTTGCAACACAATCTGCAAAATCTATCTTGATGCTCTCTATCTCCTTCTCCCATGCCTTCTTAATGGTGTCTACAAGAGTGAGTAGTGCACACAATCTATAAGATGCTATTTCACAGGCTTGAAGGTTTGCAAAACTAAACTTCTGAAAAGATGTCTTTGATGAAAGACATTCTTCCAATTGTCCTTCAACAATGCTTAACTTAATGGAAATATGCTCTCTTAGAAGAGTGAATCTTTTTAGTTTCATATCCTTGTCATCAAATAGAATCCTTATTTCATCATTAATCCTATTGATTTTCTTCTCAATGTTCAATATCTTCACATTGGGGCTGGCTAGAAGATTTACCTCTATCTGAATCTCTACTTCTTTGTCTTTAATCTTCTGAATTTCTTCTGATACAAGATTCTCAGATTTTGTATACTGAATGTACAAAGTTTTACCTCTGTCCAAGTTCCTTCTCAAGTCTTTTATATAGATATCTAGGCTGTTAATGTCATTCCTGATATTTTGGCTTATGTCTAGAAGTAATTTGGCCTCATAGGCTGCTTGAGCCTTCACTTTAGCTATGTCAGATAAGTTAGTAAACTCATCATCAAATACATTCATAATTTTCTTAGCTCTTTCAAGAGGGTCTGCCTCTATTATCTGTGTAGTCACAATGCTTTTAAATTTCTCTGTTAGTTCCTTCAGTGATCCTTCAAGGCTTTTCACCTTCTTATTCTTCCCAATTATCTTGTTCAGAGATGTGATCAATTCCATATGATCATCATCATCAACTTCTTTTCCAAAAATTTCAAATATAGATCCAAACTATGATTTCTTTGCAGTCTTAGGTGTAAGACTGATTTCTTCTTGACTAGGAGCTTCTACTTGCTTCTCTGTTATCTTTTCTTCTTTAATCCTTGAATCTCTCTTCTCTTCTTCTCTGGCACTGTCCTGCTCTTCAAAAGCCTAATCGTCAACAATGTTTTCAAGATTCTTGAAAGGATTATCATCACTATCTAAAGTAATCTTAGTTCCTTCCACATGCATTGACTCATCTTCAATGTTTATAGCTGATGGAGAGGGAATTCTTTGATGTTCAGTTTCCTTATCTTGCTTTGTTTGTCCTACTGCACTAGAGTGTCTTTCAAGACTAGCTGTCATTACTTTGACTATTTCTTACTATGTTTCTCTGTTGATCTCTTCATAATTTCCTCCCATATTCTGAATGGTTCTTTTCTTTGTTCTCAGATGGGTGTTTAGTTCTTTCATGATCTTCTTGAAATGTTCTTCATCTTTAACATCACATAATTTTCTTACAAGATTTTCTCTGATCTTATTGTCTTCTTCTGTTGCTCTTTTCTTCATGTTCACTAATTTCTCATATAAATCATCAGGTATCTTGCCCTGAATTGTGTCAAACTTCTTATTAGATTGTATCATGTGTTTCACAACTACATTTTCAAGATTTAGTCTATCTGAATATTCATAAAGGTCATAATACTTGTTCATCTTAGAGAAGTCTCCATCTTGTATGATTTTCTCATTCACTTTTTCAATCTTAGGTTTCCATGTTTTCTTTTTCACTGGGGTATCTTCATCATCTTTTATTTCTGCTATCTTCCTTTGAACTGGTGGTACTAATGTTTTCTTCCTTTTGCCTGGTCCAGTAGAAATTTATTTTATTCTTTTACCAGGTGTAGAAGAAGATGATCTTGTGGATTTCCTAACTTCTTGATCTTTCTGAACTTCCTCCACTTTTACCTTAATCGAAATGTCTGTTGGCTATTCTACAACTAATGAAAGGGGTAGAACAGACAAAAATTCCTTTTGTCCTATATCTCAGATGGTTGTTATTGTCTGCTTCACAATTACAAATTCTTATTTTGTCATCCCTGTGTCCTTCATAATCTTCTTTATTGTACTATCTACTCTCTTCTTAGGCTATTTCTCTTCTAAGATAGACTTTGTAGAGTTGAAGTTCTCCTCAAAAGTCCCAAATCTATTACTATGAATATCCAACTTTCCCTTAAGCAATCTACTCACATACTCTTATGTTTCAGCTTCGGTAATTTCATAGCCAAGAGGGTCTATGAATTTTACTCTTGGTTCTACTACTTCAATGAATGTAAAGTCAGTATCAACCATGAAACATATCTCATTCTTATATTTCTCAACTAAGGACTTTGGAATCCTTGATTTATTTTTCATTAAATTCTGAAATGTTTTGATTACCAATACTAAACTCTCATTGACCTTGTCAATAAGATGTCTCCTGAATACTGTGTTTATCCTTTCCATTGTGGTCTTTCCATCATTCCTATCATCACCAATTGTAAACGAAAATTTTCTTAATAAATGAAAAAACATATAAGTGATTAATGATGAGAATCTAAACTAGGAGTTCTTGGTCTTCTTTATCTTCTCCAAGTTCTCAAATAACTAAATTCTCAAAATTTCACACATGTCAACTTGAAATTTTTCAACAAACATTAAGTAGGCTACATGTATCATTCCTGCTGCCATGTCATCATCTCTAGAGTTAGCACAAAACTTAGTTGTAAGGATCTTGCACAAATATCTAACATCATCCTATTGTATCTTGCTAATCACTATGCCTCTACCATTGTAAGATGATTTTGTGTTGTCTACTACTATTTTTCTCATGTTCTTCTCATTCAATGGAATGACTCTAGTTGTAGATAAATTGGTTACTTCATGAATTAGGTCAGCTGTGATATCTATCACTCTGTCATCTAACCAAAACTTTCCATTGTGAATTCTGCTTAGGATTATCTTAGTGCATTCTTCATCATCAAACTCATACTATAAGGAATACTTTATGATCTCATTATCTTTCAAGTGTTCAAACCCTACTTTTAGTGACATATCTTGATTGTAAAGATTTTCATATTTTTTGGTAAAATCACTATCACTGAGGGTTTCAAGCTTGCATCCCAAATAAATTCTAACATTCTCTAAGTGTAGAACTTCGTCTAGTATGGATGATAAAGCTAATTTAGGGTCTCCCTCCAAGGGTTCTATTGGTTCCATTTTGATCTTAGGTCTATTCTTATCTCTTACATTATGAATCAATGAAACATCCATGACTACTGCAAATTCTTTAACCGATTTATAGATCTGCTTAGTAAAATACCTTGATTCTGCAATTTAGGGCTTGCGTAGATTCGGCATGAAAATCCTTCACCAAATCCTTGCAAAATGCTTTCAATCACTACTCTTTGATCTCCTTAGCACTTGTATTCATCTTAATGATCAAATAATTCCAATCATAACCTTTTAACCTTTCAATCTAACAAAATCTGACATTGCATTCAATTCCTTTGTCGCTTCTTTCCAAAAAGTTGTTTCTGCTTACCTACAAAACTTAAAACTTATTGTGATATTGCATAACACAATATTATCCTATGCACTCTTAACCATAGCATCAATACATCATATACTACCTTGCATTAACTACACAAGACTCAATTTATCCTATACTAACTTCTATACTATCCTAAGTTCCTATTCTACTGTATTTTTCATGAATTAAGTACTTTGAGATGGGTTAGGTAGAGATTCACTCTTACCATTAGATACTTCACCTTTCTAATTACCTTCAGTGCTGAATATATCTCCTTGATCCATGGCTTTAGCAAACTTCACTTCCTCTAAATTACTACAACATCCTCTTTGACTGTTACTTGCATTTTCATTTCTCCTTGCATGACTTCTAGGCTTAGGGTTAGGATGAGAAACCCTATTATTCATTCTGTAAAACCTTGTTGTATGTCCAATCATGTTACATATTTGACAAGCTATTCCATTGTTTACATATCTTGGTCCTGACTGGTTGATTTGTTGTCTGCAATTTCTGGCAATGTGTCCAACTTTGTTGTATCTATAACATACTACTCCATTTCTTCTGTTCATATCTTTAGTAGGTCTCTTATCTGCATGGTTAGTATTTCTAAACATTCTACTACTATTATTATTCTCAAAAAATTTAGGTTTTCTACATTCAATAGCTCTATGTCCAAAACCATGACAATTATAACAATAACCATTAAGACGTTTAAATTGCTTACCAGTATAATCTTTGTTCATATGACCAAAAGTATTACAAGCAAAACATCTACCTTTAAATTCTCTTTGCATACCTTTAGGTGACTCTTCTTGTTTAGGTGGTTCTTTTGGTTTAGGTGTATCTTTAGATTTGTCAACTTCATCAGACTTCTTTTCTTCTATGCTTTCAGAAACTTTCATATCTGGTTCCTTTCTCTCTTTACTCTCTTTAGATGAGTTAAATCCAAGGCCAGTTTTATCATAGAATGGCTTTTGATAAGACAATTGTTCATCAATATTCTCACTTATTGAATATAGTCTCTCAAGTTGCTGCTTAGATTGAGTCAGTTCACCTTAAACAATTGTATTGTACTTCTCAAGTTTAGCATACTGCAATTTGGTTTTCTCAAGTTCAGATGTCACTTCACAAAGTTTAGATTTCAGATCTTCTTTCTCAGATTTTAGATTTTCATTCTTAGATTTCAAATTTGCTTCGTTATTTCTATTTCCATCTTTCAAATTCAACTTCAAATGTACTAACTTCATTTCATGTTTAAAGATCTCATTTTCTTTTTCCAGGTTGTCATCACAATCTTGAATTTGAATTGTAGATTCCTTTTCTGATTTTAGATCTTCCAACTTGTTTTTCAGTTTCTCAATGAGGTTCTTTGCATCATCATATTTTCCTTTCAAAGTGTCTCTTTCTTCAGTAAGAATATCAATCTATTCAAGAGCTTCATCAAGATTCTTTTGTAGCTAATCCATATCCATAGAGATCTTACTCAAGCTACTAGGCTTTCCTTGAATGATTCTTTTCTGAGTAACTAAGCTCTAATACCAATTGTTAGAACTAGGGAATACTGAGAGGGGGGGATGAATCAGTATTCTACAAACTTTTACTTTTTCCCAATTATGGATATAATAGATTAACTTGATACATGCATAACATAGTAAACCAAAGAATATGCATAATAGTAAAGCAAATGAACTCATAACACATTATTTATTCTTGAGGAAACCTTGGCCAAGGGAAAACCCTGGTGGGGATGGTACCCAAAAAGATCCACTAATCAAAAGTATCATGTTAAGGATGTTGACCCTATTAGGAGCCTATTACATGCATATAGTGTCTCAATCCTAATTAAGGGAATTTAGGCCTTGTTAGAAGCCTCAACCCTGCTAAGAGTTGGTAGTACAAAATATGATTACTAGATGAGCCCATTGCCCAAACAAGTAATGTACAATGATTTCTAATTACAAAATATGGCAACGTACATAACCTTATACTACTTTCTTTCTTTCACAACTTCACATCAATATCTCTTCACTATATGTTCACTATACCATCTATGTCATTACAATTGCTTGTATATTTCGCATTTACAAATGCCTCATATTTATACAAGTTATTAAGGCTAATAACTCTTACAGTTGGCTTAAAAAAAGCATTATAGAAAATACATATTTACCCAAGGGTTAAAATCTAGGATGTCATCCCTTTATATTAAGACATTATTTTTATAAACAAAATAATCCCTTAACTCTTTACCAATTATGTCTTCATATACTATCATGTCGGCTTAACACTGTCTTAGGTAAAACTATCATAACTTCTTCCATACATGCCGTACTGACTTGCACTCTTAGGTGAGTCTTATATAGTCATCATAGTATCTATGTTCAAGTGCACAAGCACTGAACTTACTCCAATTGTCATCGCTGATCAAAACTATCTCTGGGTACACTGGAAAAACACTGTCTCATACTTAGACAATTTTGCTTTGCACTCTGACATACTTGCTCTCTATCATATGTGATCTTTATGTAGATCATATGTTTCCATAATGACAACATCTAAGTATCTAACTTAGCCAAATTTCCAACAATATTTCTATAGTTGTTATAATTGGAACCCAATCTGTACTTTTTGTGTATGCTCGTCTACATGTGAAGGAGAGTTTGATAATGCAACTTGTATTATGAATTTTGATTTATGTTTTACAACTTTATTTGTTTTACAGTTCAACATTAAAGATAAATGCATATAGTGAATGTTAAAGAGAAATGCATATAGTCAATCTTTAAGGACAAAGGCATACAACCAATGAAAACTAACAATGCATATAATCAATTTCACTGTGTTCTTATACTCAATAAAAAATTAAGAATGCATATAGTCAGTGTTTAAAGAGAAAGGCATATAGTCAATGACAACTTAATAATGCAACTATTTAAATATCCCCATGCTCTTATACTTAATAACAAATTAAGAATGCATATAGTTGATGACAAGGTAAGAATTAAAATTGGATAACAAAATATTCTTCACCAAATTTGAGTAAGTTACATATGAGGTTGGCAATTAGAAAAATAAACAATGATAAATTGGAATACAAAATTGAATTGATTAAGCATTGTATTTCATAAATTTGCTGATTTCCTCACCTAGGAAGGTGTTGAGAGGAAAAATAAGGGATGAGGCAACATGATTAGGGAAAGGGTTGTTTGTGATGGTCACAAAATAGGATATGGATAATACAGATCCATAATCAATATTATTAGCAATTGGTAAACTATGATAAAAAAACACATGAAATTTGGATATACAAGTAGAAAACTTGCCCAAGAATGGATCATCTTCTATTATCATCCACAAAAAATTGATGAAGAAGTTAGAACTTATTTGGTTAACATGTATGGATCAAATTAACCACCTCTACTCAAAGCCTCTCTCTCATGGGAATGGAGTATAGCTATCCAGGGAACCACTGATATCTGAAATGAAGAGGAATGGTTTAGTAATCATGCAAAAGTTATTTCATGTTTCTTTGAGGGACCATATGCAATTCAATATTATGAATTTCTTACTAATTTTAGTTATTTTTCATTTCTTTTTTAAGTGGTAATTATGTCCACTCAAACTAATCTAATAAATTGATGGTTTTTTAGGTAGTTTAGTCCATGTAAACCAGATCATATTAGTAAACTTGAATGGTTGCATGCCTTGATAGGGAATTTTCAGACAGTATGGATTATTACAAGGTTTCAAGAAACTTGAGGAGGAAAACTTTCACCCAACTCACCTCCTCAACCATTGTTGCATGTTCGATAAGCTCTTTATTGGAAAGAAGAGCCACCTTGACCATCAACTAATGCTCTATTTGCAAATTTAGATATTGGAGAACATGACAACACATACGACATAGAGGAAGAAGATTATGATCTTGAATGTGAATCTCCCTAATAGAAGCTATTGATGATAAGAATGAGATAATGAAAGAATTTTTTATAATTAGAACCTGATTTGTAGTTTTTGTCTACCCATGTCGATCTATTTTTTAGAGAGACTTTGATTCACATTGTCTCTTCTAATAGATGCTACCTATTTTTTCAGATGATATATAATGATGATAATATAAGAAAATGTTATAATTGAAACTTGATATTGTTGGTAGTGGGTCAGTGTCCCTCGTAGGGTTCTCAACATGGCTTAACCACCTCATGTGTCTTCTATAAGTCTAGTGGTTGTATCAGGCATTAACAGGTCGATCTTGTTAGAAAGTAAAGTCCACCAAGATAACTGAGAGGGGGGGTTGAATCAGTTATCAGATAAATACAACTTTTATCAACCTTAATAGATTTTAACCATGTAAGCAATGTAATCAACAACCATAGAAAGATATACATAATAACACAATGACACAAGATATGTTGACTAGGGAACCTCTTGATCAAAGAGTAAACCCCAGTGGGAATGATGCCCACAAACGATGCACTAATATGAAAGTTCCTTGTGAGAGGATGGACTCTATTAGGAGTCTTATGAAATACATTCAGTACATATGAGTCCATGTAAGGAGACTTTGAATCTCTGCTAAAAGATTCTAACTCTGTTAGGAGTTATGGAAGACAGAAGGACCCACTGCCCAAACAGCTTCAAGGTAAGATCACTAAAGTCACTATCCAACTGATCTTAGTATTACTCAATATAATAATAACACAATATTACTTATCTCAACAATTCAATACTCCTTCTCTAACTGTTCCAAACCACAACAACTGCCTCTTCAGATCTCAATACCAGATCTCTGAGATTTGCATATCCTCTTTCCACAAATTTGTTTTCACAATTCCTTCATTCAATTTCTCATTACACACACACACACTTTATTACAACAAGGAAAAAATTCCTTCCTTTATAAAAAACTCAAGTAACTACAAATGATTTGGTATACAAATTATAAAATAAAAGTTTCCACACGTTACATCAAAATTACACAAAACTGTCACCTTCCAATTAAGATAATTATTCACTCATGCAACCTTGGATCTTGTGCTCATGTCCACATCACTAAAATCATGTCTTCAACTAACTCATAACTATGTATGATCAGATTCTATCCCAATTAGGAGATATCATCTGATTTCCACAAACCACTACTTAGGAACACTGCCTGAATATTGCTTCGACTAATTTCCTCATAACTGTCATGAATAAATGAATTTCCATCTGTGCTCTTAACCATGATCTCATATAACATCATAGAGTAAGTCCCCAACTTCACATAGCTTCATCTTGAATATCCCAAGTGCGCTAACTCAAAGACTATCTGCTTCTCTGCTAATCTTCAGTAGATCACTATGTTGACATCAATGACAATCACAATCATGAATGCAACAACAACTGCTATAGAATGGTTGTGAATACTCCCCCATAGCATATATTCAGCATTCATTCCTAATAGATCTTTTGGTGCAATGACAACCACTACTTGTAACAAGTGGTATTAAAGCTTGGTCATAGGTTTGAATCCATGCAGGCCACGACGAGTGACGCTGGGAGGGGGATTTTTGGCAGTGGGCCAGTGTCCCTCACATGGTTTGTGACATGGCTTAACCACCTCATGTATCTTCTATAAGTCTAGTAGTTGTATCGGGCATTAACAGGTTGATCTTTTGGTGCAACAACAACCACTACTTGTAACAGATATGGCATTGTGTTTTATCCTTTTCTATTTTCTAGAGACATTGATGCACAGTGTTAATCTCATCATGGAAACTACATATTGAATCAAAGATTTTAATTGGTGATGATGAAAGAGTTTTTATAATGAGTTTAGACTTATGTTTTCATATGGAGGATTGATGTCTCAATATTATGAATAGTACATAATTGTGGCAATAATTAATTAGAAACTATTCCAAATTCTTAATTGATGCAAGTGCTTCATTAATGAAGTGACCACAAGATATTCATTATCAAAGTGAGTACTATAGAATGTGCATTGGAATCCAAGTACAAAATGTGTATTGCAATCCTACAAGGGCATTGGAAGGCACCCTATGATTAACAACTATAAAATGAATATGAGAAATAGATAAATTGAAGTATTCAATAGAGTTCAAAAAGCACAATTGAATAGACTTCAAAGAATGCAACAATGCACAATTACCAACTATTAAACAAAAAATAGACTTTTTTATTTCACTATCATAAATATGGTTAACAAATAGTAAGATAAATTGACTGATAACATGAACATGTGGAGTATGAGAAATAGATAAAATGAAGTTGACAACATCAAATAAATTTTTTAAAGAAATAAAAATATTTAAAAACATTTGAATTGAAGAATTCAAAATACCAAAACAAACACTCCTTTGGTTCATAGTCTTAGTAAAGTCAATAAGACTTTACCTCTATGCAGTTGCTTCCTTATACACAGTAGTTGTAATTTTTTATAGCTTTACCTTCAAACATGTAGTGATGGAAGCATGAAATAAAGTAAAATACATCCCAATTCAAATTGGAGTGTTCACAAACACAATTAAAGGACTTGATGTCATCCGCACACCAAGGTGAACCTTCAATGCCTCCCATAACTACAAAATAAGTTGTAACTATTGGTGCCTCATATCATTTGACCTATGTTTAATACTACATAAATTTTCATTGTGTTCTACCACACTAAATTCCACCCGCAATGGAAACACAGTGCATAAATAACAACCCACATGGACAAATTATGTGCAAGGGAAACCTATGTGCACAAATCACCTCACAAGTTCTATCATCCATTTGGACCTTGAGACACTATTTGTTCATATGGGTGGTTAGTCATCTACAGTGAGCCATGTTGGTGTAATGAGCATGTGGTGCACAATTCACCTTTTTATTTGAATCATGTTTAATACTACTTAATTGTGTGCTATCCACAAATAAAAAACAATTTTAATTGGAGTGTTGAGAAACACAATCTGATGGACCTGATATCATCCACACACCCTGCTCAAGTCTTCGTTGACTCACATACCTACAAAATTTTGGAACAACTAGTGGAAGTAACAATCTCACATAAATTTATCATTTAAATAATTCATGCACGACATTGTAAGACAATTTTAAAGTACTTGATTTATCACACAAAATAAAGTGGAAAAGAGTCAATCATTTCACACTGCACTTGATTTCCATTTATTTTTTATTCCTACGTTGGCTTCATAAATTCAATTTTGTATTTCAATTTTTTATTCTTTGTATTCATTTATTAGTGAGATCCTATGTAAGAGTGATGAGAAACACTTGCATATAATCGTATTTATATAAACATATTTATGTACGCATACATATCTATGCACAATGTCATATATAAGTATGTCAACATATCTTTAGATACGTATGTATAGAGTTCTATTCACTATATGCATTCTGAAGTTGTCATTGACTCTATGCCTTTATCTTGAAACATGGAGTATATCCATTTCTCTTACATTGGCTCTATGCATTTATCTTGAAACAATCTAATTTGAAGGCATGTAAGTAACACATACAAAGAGAACATGAAATAGCTCGATTGATGAAAACATGATATAACTTACTAAAAACAATGTAGTGTGAGAAAATAAATTATGAATCCAGGTAGAATAATGCAGACTATCAACACCTTGTTTATGTCTGAATGTTGACCTCTAAGTCAACCATAGACACGACATAGTCATTGCTCAATGATTTGAATTACGACAATGAATATGAATTATTCACTTCGCAATATTGATTGAAATGACCTGTCACCTCCTATTTAGGTGGGGTGTTTGAATTACTCTCAGAACGAGAGCCCAACAACCATAGAGCAATCACTAAAATGGAGGATTTTCAAAGCTAAGCATGAATACAATTGAATTAAGCTAGAAATGAGAGTGCAAATTAATCTATGAACTTGAAAGAAATATGAGAATGCAAATTTTAATCCAAGAATGAGAATGCAGATTTTAATCTAAGAAAATTGAAAAGTGCAATGAGAATTAAACTAAGAACTTGATAAGAAAAATATATTAAAGATGAGAATGCAATTATACTAACAATGGAAATTATTCTAAATATACAATAAAAATCTTGAAAACATGAGAAGATTGAGACAACAATTCCCTATAGTTTTGGTACTCTAAAATTGCCTCTCCAAATGAGGAAAAAGGGGTTCATAATATAGAAGAGCTCGGGTGAAGGATGAAGAGTTTCTTGGAAAGAAACGACTGACTCTTCATCTCCATGGAGGAAGGTGAGACAAATTGAAGGATTTCTTTAATAAAATAAATGAAATATTGCCACATATGGGTGACTCTTCGAATAATTTTGAATAATTAAATTCAAGTGGGATATTTCATTTAGAGAATTAAAGAATTATTAATTCCTTTGATGTGTATTAGCTAAAGGGGGTGGAATTAATTTAATTAAAAGCACTAGGACTTTAGAATTAAATTAATTAATCATAGAGATTATTTAGCCAATAAATGTCAAATATTTAGGAATTAAATATAGTGTATGATTAATGCAAATTTTAGGTTTTTTGCATTTGACGTCAAGTCAAATAAAGTCAATTAGGAGACAGAATTGCCTAGTACAATAGGACTTTGAAGATGTAGACATTTGAAGAAATGCACCAAAATTGGTTAGAATTACAAGGTGCCAATTTTGGGGTATTGCATTTTGCCCCTCTTTGAATTGATGTGCGAGCAGTGCGTTGATTCAAAGAATAGTCTGATGTGACAAATGATGGGGTTTCAAGATTATCTCTAGAATAGAGTTTAACCCTCGGAAGTCAAGGTTAGAATGCCAAGACACTGATCAGATCGAGTTGCAGAACCATCTCCAAAATGAAGCTTGATTCTCCGAAGCCTAAGTTAGATTGTGAAGACCTCGGTTGGATTACCACTTGAGAGAAGATTGGAATCAAGGTTAGATTGCCCAATACCCATTGATTAGATGATAGTTGATGCAGATTTAGGACTATCTCCAGAATGAAGCTTAGTCCTCCAAGACCCAGGTTAGATTGCCCAGATAACGGTAGAAAAAGATTTCAAGAGCCATCTCCAGAATGAAGCTTGACTTTCAAGAATTAGGGTTAGATTGCCCCAATACCTAATGAGATTTCGAGAACCATCTCCAGAATGAAGCTTGATCCTCTAGGATCTGAGTTAGATTGCTCAGATACCTAAAAGATGACAAGATGTGAGGCCCAAAGATGCCCCTAGTGAAGAGATGCCCCAAGCAATGAGGACTTTTGATTCAGATCAGACTGATTCAAGAATTGATTCAACAAGATTAATGATGCAATCATCCTACCCCCTCAGGAGTGAAATCGAAAGATGACACGTTAGAAATATGGTTGACAGCAAAAGGGGACAGATATAGATAAAATTGGAGATCCAGAGGAACTCAAAACAAATCATGAAAGAATTGAGAAGCTGCAAAAGTGATTCAGCACGATTTGGAGGTCATGTTGACCAAGTTTGACCAAGGTTGACTAGATTTGACTAGAGTTGACTTTTGATGAAAATATTGAAGATCTCAAGAAAATGATGATGAGATAAGATTCTGGCAAGAAAACGTCACTAGAAGGTCAATTGCACAAGCGTCTGATCCCGATGATCCCAAAACTTTAAAATATGATTTCGAGCTATCTAGGAGTGTCAAATTTCAATTTTGATCTTGAAAATGGATTCAGAACAGACGATTTAGCCAAGAGTGAAGTTTTCATGCAAAATGGAGCACTTTTGAAAATTAGGTCAAAAGCTATATAAGGCCCGGAGGGGTCATTTTCAATTCATTATCCACTTTTGTCTTTAGCGAATTTGAGAGCTCTACGAGAGATGGAGAACGTGCCAATGCATTTGCATCAATTTAAATGCTCTCGATGACACAATCGGCCATCGGAGTATGACGCACCTATAAGTAGTCAAACAACCATCTTGCATTTCAAGTTTTTAACGCTTTTTAGGAGATTTAGGTTAGATTTTAATGCTTTTTAGGGCTTAGTTCATCCAATGTCATGCGAGGAAATAGTTTCCTCGCATTGGTCCAGGTCGCCTCTCGTGCAAGGAAATGGTTTCCTCGAAAGGGTTAGGGTTTCATCACACGGGGCTCCTCTGCAAGCTCGTGCAAGGTGCTCAATGATGCCACATGAGATTTCATCCTCAATGATGAACTCTCATGTAAACATGGATACCATCTCACATGGAAATGAAATCACATGCGGGGGAATAGTTTCCTTGCGTGGGAATCTTCTGCAACATTGTAGAGTCTTCGTCTAATTTTTCATAAAATGAGCCAATTAGAGCATCCAAGAGTCGTGTTTAGGATATATGCATAGCCTCACTTGTTTTTATTACTTTGAAAAAAACCATCATGATTGAGATACTAATCGAATGTCATCACTTACATTGCAGGTTGATTTCCCAGATATTGCATTTCGATCCCACCACCCAGTCGTCGGGGAGTTAGTGCAAAGATTGGACAATACCGAGGGTGTGCACATAGATGGGCTGGGCCTGACTTATCTATGTGATATACCCAACATTTAGGTAAATGATGGGCTACTAGGTTCATTGGTTGAGCATTTCCACTCAGAGATGAACACCTTCCACTTGTCAGTAGGGGAGATGACAGTCACCCCTGAGGACATCACAGGATTCTGAGGATACCATTCCATGACACCCACGTGGAGTATAAAATTCAGCCAAGAGCGGGCACACTGGCACTTCAGGCCATCCTATGGGATGAGCTAATTGGCTGATATGGAGTAGAACATAGGTTGGCGGTGGTCCTAGTAGTATTCTTGAGCTGTTACCTGATGCCGGACAGAGGGAAACACGGTCTAGAGTGTAGATGGGGATGCACATTGGAGCAGATGCTGGAGCGGCCACCAGTGAGATTTGGATGGGGTGAGTGCATGCTCGCATAGATGTACCATGAGATGCACGAGATTATGTATTGAAGTGCACAGACCATGGCGGCAGATGTTTTGGTTCTTCAGATATGGGCCTGGGAGCACCTCCCCGTATGTAGGCCAGTCTTCCATGATACTTGGCAGCCCTTGGAGCCATATATATATAGATATGTAGGTCTGATGACTCAGTCGGCACTGGGTAAGACAGAGCAGTGGTGAGAGCAGTTGGACAACATGGTTGCAGTGATTTGGTGGCCATGGGTGGCAACAGAGATATGGGATGATGCTTGGCAGGAGCTCCCGCATATGTTCTTTTCACGTCCTCTGATCAGGTGTACCATTTCTATGATTGAGTGCTTCCCACTCACATGAGTCTTATGACAATTTGGGAAACCACAGGATGTCTCCCAAGAGTACTATTCCTATGCTTGATTCATCGATAAGATGAAGAAGGGTTGGCAACCTAGGTTAGACTAGGGCAGATGTATGATCGAGGCATGGATACCACTAGCTTGGTGGGATTACATGGCAAATGTGACCAATGCAAGGATGACACCTATATACAAGGATTAAATTTTGGTACATCTGTACCCTAGATTCATAGATCTTGTTAGCATGGGCTAGTGGGTACAGTAGGTAGTACAGTAGCAGCTTGTGCAATAGTAGGCATAGCAGTAGCCTGCTCAGCAGCAAGCTGCCCAACAGTAGCCTAGAAAGTAGCAGAGGGTTTTGAGGCTGAGGGCCAGATAGATTCCTATTCCTATGAGGCAAATGGGTTCAAATATAGGTGCTGGTAGCAGTGGGACCCAAGATAGGTCCACTAGGCAGAGGACCGGGGACACATCTCAGTAGCCACCTCTTGACAAGGGGGCATAGGGTGATGACACAGACATGTAGGATCAGGCAACATAGGATCCACATGTAGGAGGGTAGGTCTCATAGTTACAGGAGGTTCTCTAGAAGAGGATCAGATAGGTACAACAAGAGTGAGATGACTTCCATCCATAGGTCATTATGCAGGAGACTCGAGTAGCAGAGCGAGATTGAGAGATTAGAGGGCTACAGGAGGCACTGGCTATGGCTTAGCTGGAGGTGAGATATGAGGCTACATAGTCAGCATATTATTATACAGCGTATGTGGGTGTAGTTTCAGATTTAGCAGAGAAAATTTTGCCATTTTTAGAGTATGTTGGGGCACGGGCCGTTCCACAGGGACCACCTCCATAGGCACCACCGCAAGGACCACCTCCTCAAGGACCACCACAGGGATCACCTCCACCACCTCCCCCAGGTGGTGATGGAGAGAGTTAGATCTGGACTTTGATATACATTGATGTATTTGCCCATTTTTTATAGACTGTGCTTGAGTAGCACCATTCTTTTGATTGTACTGACTTTGATCGATCGATATATATATATATATATATATATATATATATATATATATATATATATATATGAGCTCAACTTTTAATATTATTGTACTTGTGTGTATATTTCTTGAGATGTTTGATGTTTATGAGATGTTTCCTATATGTTTAGATGTATGGATTAGATATGAGATGCACATGGTTCCTTTATGTATATGCAAATGAATATGCACATGCTTTATTTTATATGTATGCAACGTGAAATGCAATGCTAGATGGTAGATGAATAAATGCAATGTATCATTTGATTTATGCTTATAATGGATGCACATATATATGAATATGTAGATGTAGAATGTATTCATATGAGTTTATGGAGGTAAGTGAAAATGCAATTGATATGGTACTAATCATCTCATGCAGGATGTTGCAATACATGACAGGTAATAACCAAAAGAATGTTTGAAGATCAAGAATGAGGATCGGACACTTGTGCAGCCAAGATGAACCCAGGATGAAAGATGAGAACCTTTGGTGAAGAGATCCAAAAGAGAACAATGAAGAGAGCACCAAAACATTGTCTCAATGCAAGCTTAGAATGAAAATGCAAGCCTAAGCTAAATGCAAACACTGGGACTTGGTTATTGGACCCATTTTATTATCATCATAGATTTTTTAGCAATGGATGCTTGTAATATGTCATACAACCCTCACTGACATTGCAATCATGAGAATATGAATATGACATTAGTCTTAGATTTGTTAGAATGAGGTGTAAGCATTAAGGCACAAGAAGCTAGAATGACCTGAACACCTATTCCTTTTGATCTAGCAAGTTAACATAAGCATTAAAGCATAGTTTCTAGAATGACCCGAATGTTGCTTGCGTACAAACATGCCAGACACACAAGAGTTCCTCCTTTTGCTAACTAAATGATAAGCATACTAAGGTGCTCGTAGTGACCCTTACATTCACTTTGCAGGATGAGCATTTGCAGTTTCACTTATAGCATAAAGAAGTCACTCAAACAAGAAAGCAGAAGAACCAACCTCACCAAAGTTTCCATATAAAAGGAGTTGAGGTACACATGGCCATCCAACACATGATGAAGTCTCTCATAGTGGACACCCCTCTTATGTGGATTCATTGGATCATTGGAACTAAACCAAAAAATAGAAAGAAAACAAAAGATCATGCCCCTAGTCTTCACTTCTCTCAGTCAAGAGAAACATCTTAGAGTTTCTCGAGGAGGAATGATAAAGTGAAAAGAAAAACACACAAAAGAAAAGCTCAGCTTCAAATCCATTTTTCAGTTTTAGTTTCAGCGGATTGATGTCTGATCAGAAGTATATAGTGTGAGAAGTCTCAACAAAATGGTGATAGCAGATAGACGTAGTGAGAACCACTGGTGACTGATGTGAGAGATAGTCTCAAGGAGAAATCAGAGTACTAATGATGTATCAATAGGAAAACATAGTGAGAACCACTAGTGACTGATACAAGAGATCCTCAAGGAGAGAGATATAAGAATGAACGCAACATCACAAGGTGGATGCAGTGAGAACCATTGGTGACTGATGTATGAGGGATCCTCAAGAATAGAGATCCGGGCGATAGCTAGGTATTAGTAGGAAGACACAGTGAGAACTACTGGTGACTGATACATGAGAGATCCTCAAGGAGAGAAATCTCAATGATAGCTAGGCATCAGGAGGCAGACACAATGAGAACCACTGGTGACTGATGCAAGGAAAATCCTCTGAAAATGATAGGATAGTGCCCTCTACACTAGGAAGGTGCCCCCAAGTGTGACCAGTTTCAATCCATGTAGAGTTGAGAAAAATCTTGAAGATAACTAAGAGCAAGTGCATGAGCTAGCAAACTAAAGCAGGAAAGCAAACTAAAGCAGGAAAGCAAGCTAAAGTAGGAAAACAAACTAAAGTAGGAAAGCAAAAGCCAAGAGGTGCCTCAATAAGTATAGCATTGGGGAACAAGAGGTGCCTATTTACTAGGTTTTCACCATCTTGGTAGAGATTCTATTTTTGCTACCATGATGCCTGTTTGCTAGGTTTTCATCAATGGCACATTTTTTTCTTTTTCAATTTTTTTTTTGTACTTTTCTTTTTTTGATTTTTTTGTATTTTTGTATTTTTCAATTTTTTTTATTATTATCAAGGCACCTGTTTACTAGGTTTTCACCAAGATAATAGATACATCAAAGCATCTATTTACTAGATTTTCACTAAGATGATCATTTTTTCAGGACATTTTTCAATTTTTAGGATTTTTTCAAAATAAAGTATGTACATGAGCACCCAGAAAATTTCTCAACTGTAGAATATTTTCAAGTGCATAGCGTTGATCGACTCTTTGAGTTTTTCTCCTTCAGTAGTAGATAGTTGGTAAGCACCAAACCCAAATGCTGCAGTGATAATGTACGGACCGAGCCAATTTGGTTCAAACTTTCCCTTCTGGATCTACTACTATTGATTCTTGGGGTTTTCTCTCAGGATGAGATCACCCACTTGGAATTCCCTTGGTCTGACTTTCTTATTGTAGCTCTTAGACATTCTCTTCTAGTATTCTCTTAGATGATCGAATGCCACTTGCCGATGTTCATCCAGTAACTCTAGCTCTTGTAGCTGAGATATTCTAATGTTTTCATCAGTAATGAGGTTCTTCAGAGAGACTCACAATGTAGGAATCTTGACCTCAATAGGAAACATAGCATCTGCGCCATAGACTAAGGAAAAGGGCATGGCCCCTATTGGAGTTTTAATGCTTGTTCTGTAGGTCCATAAAGCCGGATTGATCTAGAGGTGCCAATCTCTACCAAATTTGTGAACTGTTCTGTGCAGGATCTTGAGGATTGTCTTGTTGGAAGCTTCTACCTGTCCATTACCCTAGGGATAATAGATCAAGGACCAATGCTGAATGATTCTAATTTTAGTACATAATTCCTTTAGATCCTTGTTCTTGAACTGCCCCCCATTGTCAGTGATTATTGAGGAGGGTACACCATATCTATAGATGATGTAATTCATTATGAACTTGGCTATAGATTTTCCATCAGCTATGGCCAAAGGCACTACCTCAACCCATTTGTTAAAATATTCTATGGTAGTGATAATGAACTTGTGTCCTCTTAAGGAAAATAGATGTATCTGACTCACCAAATCAAAGGCCCATTACTGAAATAGCCAGAAACTGATGAAGGGAATGAGCTCCTTGGTAGGAGCATGGATCAGATTTCCATGGAGCTTGCACTTTTTGCAAGATTTGGCATATTGTATAATTCTTTTTCCATATCCGGCCAGTAGTAACTAGCTCTAATAATTTTACGAGCTAATGTCAGGCCACTTGAATGAGAACCACAGATGCCTTCATGCACCTCAGCTAACACACATTTTGACTCATCGGGTTCTAGACACCTAAGGAGGGTACTATTTTAGACCTCACCTATACAAGTCATTAGCTGCAATGACATATCATGAAGCACTATGGATTAGGTGACATTTTTCATTCCAAGTATAAGTGTCTAGAATAATTTGATCTCAGAGGTAGGAGTAAATATGATGGTAGCGGTATGAATCATGTCCAATGACTAAATAGATCATCTTGGATTTAGGGGTATTGTAGGTTGGGTAGCGTAATGTCTCCACTAGGAATTCATGTTTGAAGTCATTTTCTGGCATCTGTAGCATGGAGGCAAGAGTAGCCATGGCATCAGCTACTTTATTAGCTGCTCTTGGAATTTTCTGGAAAGTAATGTGTGCAAAGTACTTTTTGAGATCATCAACCATTCATTTATAAGGCACCAACTTCTCATCCTTGGTTTTATAGATATCATTAACTTGATTGATGACCAATTGGGAGTCTCCAAAGGCCTTAATTTCATCCACACGCCATTCTATGGCTATCTTCATGCCATTGATTAAAGCTTCATATTCAATGATGTTATTTGTGCAAGGGAACAACATCTTATATGCCTTTGGTAAAGAGTATCTTTGTGGTGTGACAAATAGTATTCTAGCACCTGACCCCTGTTGGGTGAAAGATCCATCAAAGAACATATTCCATGTTTGATGTGTGAGAAGCATGATAGACTCATCTGGAAACTCAATTTTCAAGGGTTGATGATCCTTGAGAGGAGCTTCTACCAGTTGATCTGCAATCACTTTTCCTTTGATAGCCTTTCTCTCTACATACTCAATGTCAAACTCACTGAGTATCATGACCCATTTTTCCAATCTACCTATGAGGGTAGCTTTGCTGAGTAAGTACTTTAATGGATCAATTTGAGTAATGAGTCTTGTAGTGTGAGCAAGCATAGAGTGTCTTAATTTCTGTGAAGCAAACACCATTGCTAGACAAGCTTTTTCAATGACTAAATAGTTGATCTCATAAGAGACCAGAGTTCTACTGATGTAATAAATGGCTCTTTCATTGTTATTTTGGTCTTCTTGAGCCAACAAAGCACCCAGAGATGTGTTTGTAGCTGAAATATAAAGGATGAGTGGCTTCCCATGAATAGGAGGCATCAAGATTGGTGGATTTACAAGATATTGTTTGATTTGAGTGAGCCCTTTGTCACATTATTCGTTCCACTCATAAGTCACACCTTTATGTAGAGTTTTGGTGAATAGTTGTGACTTATTGGCCAGTTGTGCAATGAAGCACCAAATGGATTGTAGTCTACCTTGAAGTCCTCTCATTTGACTGATGTTCTTTGGTGGACGCATTTCCACGATAGCTTGAAATTTCTTGAGATCTACCTCTATGCCTTTAGCATATATGATATAACCCAATAGCTTGCCAAAAGTGACACCAAATGCACACTTTTTTGGGTTGAGCCTCAGACTGAATTGTTCCATTCGATCTAGTAGAGGACCTAGATCTCCAAGATGTGTTTTCCGCTGCATGCCTTTAGCCAAAGTGTCATCTACATAGTATTCCATTGTTTTGTGCATCATGTCATGAAAAATAGTAGTGACAGCTCTTTGATATGTAGCTCTGACATTTTTAACTCTGAAGGGCATGACATTCCAATAGAAAGTTCCCCAAGCACATGTGAAGGTTGTCTTTTCTTGGTCTTCTGGCATGATTTTTATTTGATTATAACTAGAAAAGCCATCCATTAGAGAGTACATTTGGTAGCTAGCTATCATGTCCACTATCATGTCAATATTGGGTAATGGAAAGTCATCTTTATGACATAATTTATTTAGGTCTCTGAAGTCTATGCACACACAAATAGATTTATCATACTTTGTAACTAGAACAATATTAGAGATCCACTCTGCATAGTCAATAGCTCTGATGAAACCAGCTATGAGAATTTTTTCTAACTCTACTTTGACTAAAAGCGCCACATGTGGATGCATCTTCTAAATCTTTTGTTTGATAGGCTTAACACCTGGTGCAATAGAAAGATGATGCATGATTAGACTGGGATCCAATCCAGGCATATTAGAGTAAGTTCATGCAAAATTAATTTTCTTGGTTCAAAATAAATTAGTGAACTCTTCTTTCTCTTTTGTAGATAGTGACTATGCCAAATGAATAATCTATGGTGTAGCTTTCATACCCAAATTCACTCGTTGGGTTGGCTCAATCAGCACTGATGATCTTTCTTGAAAATGATTGGGAAGTGTATCAAGTATCTCATTCTTGGGTGCCTCAGAGAGGTTTTCACCCTCAGATACATCTCTTATTTTTACTTTTTTTGGCTCTGATGCTGCCACAATGTGGTTTTCACCATCAGAGTGCCTATTCTTTTTTCTTTTAATTTTATGACTAAGATACTTGATATCAGATTCAGTCATGTTGATACTGTCTTCACTGGTAGAGAACATTACAGGTTTGACAATGCTAAGATAACAGGTAAGAGTGTAGTCATTCTGGAACATAAGGACTTTGCTAGATGGAGAGGGAGAGTTCCAGTCGATGAGTTTGGGATTTTAGAGTGAGAGAGAAGTGGTGGGTTCAAGGGCATTCATAGTATAGCCATTGAAAGTGTGGACGAGTAAGTCAAGATCTAGAGTGATCTCATCCAAAGGTGTGTTTGATTCCTCTCGAGTCCTCATAGCAGAAGTAGAGGGAATGTTAGTGTTGGAATCACACTCGACTGTCCTAACACTAGACCCTTCACCTACTTTGAAAAGGTTTTCATACACATGAACAACATCTATATCTTTATCAAAAGTTGTATCAGATAGAGAATCAAACTCATACTCATGTGAATCAGTGATGCTTGATATGGGAATTCCATCAACACTAGCTATACCATCTGACTCATTTTCATCTCTTCTAGTATTGATGGTTTGCTGAAGTTGATCTTGTTCAAACTGCTTTTGGAAATGTGGTGGTATGTATCATTCACCCTAAAAATCAGGATCAGCCATTTGCATTGCTCTCCATTGGTCATATGTGAGTCGATGCACTAAAGCGGTGTCATCAAAATCACTATCAGTCTCTACCAGTTGGACATGTATAATAGGATCATCTAGCTCTTCAAAGAATGTAGCAAGATCTGGAGGAATAGGATAGGGAAAGATATCCTCGTCAAAACTATCCTTTGGGTTTGCAACTATGGTAGCATCTTCAGCTTCTGGCTGGAATTCTGGTTCAGGTTCTAGCTCTAGCTCTGGTACAAACTTGTTAATCCCTAAATGAAATAGGATTTTCTTGAAGCCTAGACCTATGGTTTCCTTGGTGTGATGACCCGTGGCTTTGATTGGTTCAAGAAAACCATTATCATTAACCCCTATAGGGCCACTCCCTTTATAATCGAAGCACTTCATGATTTTGAAGGCTTCACTATATGGTTCTTGTTCTAAGTCACGAGCAGGAGGGATTTGTTCAGATGTTTCTTTTCCTTTGTAAAGCCAAGTTGTAATAGCCCTTTCCTCATCTTCATCCTCTAGTGGTGTTGTGGCCTTGACAAAGGCATCATCATAGATTATTTGGGGAGAACAAGCAGAAGGTTTGTTGTTCTTAAAGGGTCTCCCATAGGAACGCGGAGACGGAGGTAGAGCTGCTAATGATAACATAGGTTCAATTTGATACCCTCCCATGCTTGTATCCTTAAGCTTTAGCATCTATTCCATTTCTTTGAGTTTGGCATCATAGAATTCAATGGACTCTTTATTAGTTGGGCCCAGACTATCTATAGATTATGTAAGTGTGTTGCAAGAATAGTTGGTATTGGCGGGTACTGTCACTTTTGCTCCATGGAATGGGAACTTGATACATTGGTGATATGTGGATGGAACCACCTGCATTTCATGGATCCATGGTCTACCCAACAATATGTTATATGCCAAAGGAATATCTAGAACTTGACAAATGACATCTCTTTCAACAGGTCCAACTCGGATTGGCAGCACAACCAGACCTTTGGATTTGTGTTCTTCATCATATGCCTTAATGGTGATTTTCTTGTGGGCATCTATGCAATCTTCATCATAGCCTAATTGGGTGAGCATCTTAGCAGAGAAAATATTAAGGCTAGCACCATTGTCAATGAGCACGTGATGGACGCGCTTTGGACCTATCATGACTTCTATATGCAAAGGAGCATTGTGCGGATGGCTCAACGAATGGTCATCTTCTTCAAAGAAAGAAAAATAATGCAGTAAGGTCAAGTGACCCACCATGGATTGAAACTGATCAAGATCCAAATCTTTTAGGACATTTTCCTTAGTAAGGGCTATATCCAGAATCTCCCTATGAGCAGGTGAGATCTTCAATAGCTCAAAGATAGTGATCTGAGCGTTGGTACATTGTAGCTAGTCTAGAATGCTATAATTAGCTACGCTACGCATAGGGACCAATTTTGAATTTTTGTTGGCAGGGCCAATAGCAGTTTTATCTGCAGGTTGTGTCAGTGTGGATGTAGAAGGGTCGGGACCCTTAATGGTAATTTTCACACGAGAGCGAGTAACAACATTTGCGCAATCTTGAGATGATTCAAGTTTGGAGGAATGATGAGGAATATTGAGTTTGGTTTTCTACTACAGAATCAACCTGACTATGCTCAGAGATCCTTCTTCTAGATCTCTCAAGGAATTCACCACCCTATACCAAAATGAGCCACTGGGTCTCGATTTCTTCTCCAAACCCGGTCCTCACCAAAATGTTACTTTCTCCTTCACTAAATCTACACAATTAGATTCACCCTTCTCATTTTTTTAATACTCCTACAACATCTTCCTAACTTGTTTACCCTAACCAAACTATTACCAAGCTTGCCTAGGGTAAGGTTTCCAGATTCAAACTTATTGCCTCTCCTACCAAAAAAAAAACAAAGGAAACTATGTACAGGGGCTCCTCTTGAATTCCATCTAGACACATGACTTTCATCATGGATTCGGGAACCTTGAAGAGCCATTCAACATTTATGACCAAACCAGTGAAGAACTTTACAACTTGCAAATAAATGAAAAATGAATTAAACTACGAACATGCATAGTAGATCAAAAGCTTCAAATTCCACTAAATACACAACCTGCAACTTTTATTAACTGAAGAAAAAAACTATTACAAAAGAAAATCTCTCTTCTTCTTTTGGTATTTCAAATTCCTTTCCTCTGTTTCTCTGCTTACTTTTATTACAAAAAACCTTCTAAATCAGAATTGGAAAGCTGAGATGCCATAAATGGCTCCTTCACAATTTAGGATAGTTTGGATTGTTGCTTCTGTCGATTCAATTGGTCTGGAATAGTTTCTACTATCCATACTAACATTGCATACCAAAATTTTGCCTTTACCAAGTGTCAACTGTGTAAACTATGCCAGTAGTACCAAGCACCAGCATTACCAAGCATCAGCATTACTAAGCGCTAGTAATACCAAGTAGCAACAACTACCAAGCATTAGTATTACCAAGTGCCAGTCTTACCGAGTGCCAGTAATACTAAGCAACAGTATTTACCGAGAAACTTCTCTACATGCTGAGCAACTTAGTCTCAATTTCTTGATGCCTTGGCTAGATTTCTTCAGGCTTATTGACTACTTCTAACACACAAAAGAACTAAAAGAAAACATCTTTACACCAAAGTGTTTATTCACCGACTTAACCCATTTTGTACTCAGTCATCACTGGAGTGAATGAATAAACACTTTACAAACCAACTTAAAGAAAATCTAAAAGTTCTAAAGGATCCTCAATCCTAGTTTTCTAGGTGCCCCTGCACCATACTCCCCCAAAAGAGAAATATCAACTTCCAGGTGATTGAATGAGGTCGAGATTGATGCCCAACTTCTTGAATTCAGTCTCTTGCACCCATGTAGCCTCAGAATCATCTTTCCCTTACAACTTGACCAAATATTCCATGTAAGTCTTTGTTCTAGTCTACTTGGCAGCTCTTGAATTTAGGATCTTTTCTACCTTAGGTTTTAAGGTAATTGGAAGTTTTAGTGCCTTGAGATCTTCTATAGTTGCTGATAGATCAAGACCTTCTTCTGGAATTGGTCCCTTGTAGGATACAAGATCTGCCACATTAAAAATTGGAGATAAACCCATATTAGTGGGAAGGTCAACCTTGTAGGCATTAGACCCATACTTTGCCAAAATTGCACAGGGACCTATCTTCCTCATTTGAAGCTTACTCAGAACACCTTTTTGCATTCTTGCTTTGTTCAGGTGCACCATCACCAAATCTCCTACTTGAAATTGAACATCCCTTTATCTTGCATCTACCTTCTGCTTGGTGTGGATTGTATTCTCCATTAATGTCATCTTCATAGCATCATGGATTGAGCAAAATATTCTGCATAACTACTCTTCTCTGTGTTGTTTCCAAGATTCTTAAGTTCACATATACCCCTGGGATGGATCCCATACATAATTGCAAAGGGGCTTTTTTCCCATGGATCTATTGACTGTATCATTATAAGAAAATTCTTCTTGTGTAAGCAACTAATCCCATGATTGTCCATATTCTTTTGTGAGGCACCTCAAAAGGTTTCCAAAACTTTGGTTCACTACTTCGGTCTAACCGTCGGTCTATGGGTGATAAGCCGAGCTAAAGGAAAGGTTTATACCGAGCTTCTGCCACAGGGTTTTCCAAAAATGACTCATAAACTTAGAGTCCTTATCCGATACAATGCTTAAGTGTAACCCATGTATCCTTAATGCTTCTCTAAAGAAAAGATGTGTTATATAGCATGCAGCATGTGTGGTTTTGCATGGTACAAAGTGAGCCATCTTGTTGAATCTATCCACAATCACAACAATATTGTCCATGCCTTGCTTAGTCTTAGGAAGTCCAATAAAAAAATCCATGTTGACACATTCCCAAGGTTGGTCTGGGATTGGAAGTGGTTGATACAATCCTATAGTTGATGAGGTCCCCTTGGCTTTCTAATAGACTATACAAGTCTCTACATACTTCTGAACATCCTTGTTCATCCTTGGCTAGTAATCATACCTCTGCACTAATTCTAAAGTCTTATGCACCCCAAAATGTCCACTTAATGACCCATTATGTTTCTCTTGTATCAAATTCTCTCTCATTGACCCTTTCGGTACATAGATTTGTCCTCCTCTAAATAGAAGACCTTCTTGTAGGGTGAAATCAGAGTATTCACTATGAAAGTTATTTTGAAAATCTTGACATACCTTATAGATTACTGAAAAATCTTCATCTGCTGGGTACAGGTCTTTAAAACTATCTATGCCAATGCAAATTAGCTAAATTTCTTATGCCGTGAGAAATCTCCTACTCAATGCATCCACTACCTTATTATGTACTCCCTTTTTGTGTTTGATGGTGAAGGTGTAGGCTTGGATATACTCCAACCATTTCATGTGCTTATGGCTTAGTTTGTCTTGTGAATTCAGAAAACTCAAAGCCTAGTTGTCGGTAAAGACCACAAATTCTTTGGGAAGCAAATAGTGCCTCCACTTCCTTAGTGCTTGTACTAGTTCATATAGTTCCAGATCATATGAGGAATACTTCCTCTTTGCATCATTCAATTTTTTGCTATGAAAAGCGACTGGCTTTCCCTCTTGACTCCAAACTACACCGATGGCAAGATGGCTAGCATCACATTCCATAGTAAACAACTTGTCAAAATTGGGAAGTGTCAGGATAGGTTGAGTTTCTATTCTCTGCTTCAAATTCTTAAATCCCTCATCAGCCTACTCATTCCATTAGAACTTTTCTTTCATACCTGCATTTATGGTATCTAAGATTGGTGCACCGATTTCACTAAATTTCTTGATGATTTTTTTGTAGAACTATACCAATCCATGGAAACTCCTTACTTCTATGGATGAATTAGGTGTAGGCCAATTCAAAATGGCTTCCATCTTGCTGATGTCCATCTTCAAGTTACCTTTGGAGATAACATAACCCAAGTATACAATCTCTTGCTTCAGGAACTCACTCTTTTCTAAATTGATTGCAAACTTCTCTTCATGTAACCTTTGTATTACTAGTTCTAGATGTTTGAGATGATCCTCCTTGGTTCTACTAAATACTAGAATACCATCCAAGTATACTACAACCCATGTTCCAATGAAGTCCTTCAATACTTCATTCATTAATCTCATAAATGTGCTTGGGGCATTGGATAATCCAAAAGGCATTACAAGCCACTCATAGAGTCCCTTAGTAGTCTTGAAAGCAGTCTTCCACTCATCTCCACCCTTTATTCTTAGCTGATGGTACCCACTCTTAAGATCTATCTTGGAATAGTACTTAGCTCCTCCTAAGAAATCCATCAAATCCTCTATCTTAGGGATCAGGAATCTATACCGAATAGTGATCCTATTGATGGCCTTGGAATCTGTACACAACCTCCAAGTACCATCCTTCTTTGGAGCAAGAAATGTGGGAATAGCACATGGGCTTATGCTCCTTCTGATTAGTCCTTGATTCAGTAGCTCCTGAATTTGCTTAGCTATCTCCATATCTTGCTATGGGGTCATCTTATAGGTATCCTTGTTGGGAATTGAGGCTCCTGGGATGAAATCAATCTGATGGAAAATTGATCTCCATGGTGGTAGACTATCTGGTTGACCATCATTTATGATGTCCTGGTATTGACTCACTAATTCCTTGACTTCTAAGGGTAATTATTCCCTCTTCTTTCCCTTGTCATTCTTTGGTTTTAGGACCAAAGTAAAGCCTACTCCATCCTCTTCCTCTAATGTGTGTATGAACTCTTTGTCACCTACTAGCAGTATGTTAGGACTCTCTTTCTTTACTTCACCTTCTTCCAAAATGGACTGTATCTTGAAGGTCACTCCATCCTTCTTGAAGGAATACGAGTTTTCAACTCCATTATGTACTGTAGCTCAGTCAAACTACCAGGGTCTTCCTAACAATAAATGACAAGCATCCATGGGTAGGACATCACACAAAACACTTTCCTTATACTTCCCTATGGAAAACTCTATCCAAGCTTTCTCATTAACTAACACATGCTGATCCTTATTCAACCAAGTGACTCGATAAGGGTTAGTGTGAGGAATCCTTTTCAATTTTAAATTTTCTATAGCTTTTATAGAAATTATGTTATCAGTAGAACTAGAATCTATGATAACTTTGCAAATCTTACCTAGCACGTTGCATTTGACTCAGAATAGAGATCTTCTTTGGCTTGGTTCCTCCTTGACAGGTTCCTTGAGGAGTGCTCTTCAGATCATCAAATTTTCTCCCATCTCAGAGTCTAGGGCTACTTTAGCTATCTTATTGCTAGAAGATTCTCCTTGAACATAGTGTTTCCTCTTCTCACCTCCTTGGGATGTGGAACTCTTCTCGGGACACCTATAGGTTGGATACCCAAACTGTTGACAGTTATAACACTTCATTGAAGAGAAATAGGAACCTGTCCCTTGGTTATTATTCCTTCATCTTGAACCATTGCTTGAATTTCTTCATCGGTTGTAACCTCCTCTTGTGTTACTAGATTCTCCTTGACTCTTATTGGTTTTGGACTCACTCTAATTTCTTGGTTTAATTTTCCTTCCACCGAATCCTCCTTTGTGAGTTTTGTTGTCTCTTCCCCTTCCTCTACTACTTGTATCCCGCCTCTTCTTGAGCTTCTCCTCCACCTTTAGAGTGAGTTGATAGCACCAATGTACTATCTTGGGACTTACAAGACTGAGTTCCTCTTGGATACTCCATTTGAGGCCATTCAGATATCTAGCCACTTTTAGGCTCTCCTCATCCATTACATGTGACCTCAAATGTAACTTGTGAAACTCTTTGGTATAGGTACTAACCTCGAGATCCTTTTGCCTCAAATTTTGTCTTCTCTTGTGCAACTGTACTACATAATCCTCAGGGAGATAGGTTTCAATTATCTTAGCTACCATGCCTTGCCAACTGGTTATGGGGTTCTTTCCTTCTTTAGTCCTTCCATCTTGGACAAACTTCCACCAACTGAGAGCAGTTCCTCTCAATGTTGTCTTGGCTATTTTGACCTTCTGAGCCTCAATCACATTGTCATAGTCAAAGTGATTTTCCAATCCTGCTATCCATTCCATGACTACTTTTGGTTCCATTTTTCTGTTGAATAGAGGCACACCCTCCAAGGAATTTCTATTCATTGCCTTTAATGCCTTCAAGAACAGCTCTTCTTGAAGTACAAGGTTGGGTTTTGGCACTATGTCTTCCTCGGCCATTATCTTCTCTTTTTCATTTGCTTCTTGTGTGTGTGAAAATTGTACCTAGATGTGGACACACCACTTCAGTAAAACATTAGAGGTTAGCAAAATTAAAATCTGCAAGTAATTGAAACTAAGCTAACCAGGTGATTTATTGCCTTCTAGTAGGTGCGAGTATGATGTTCTTAGATTGAAATCGAGATCACTGACAATGAAACACCTAAACGAAGGATTTGAATACAAAATAATGAAAAACTGTATGAATGCAGATTAATCTATATTTTTGTATTTTCTATGCAATAATATGAAAAACTATATGAATCTAATCTAGAATGAATCGAAATGATATGTAGATTAATCTAAGAATGATATGAAAAACTATGAATGTTTATGACCAACAATGAAAAATCTCACAAATCGCATGTCACAAGTAGTTGATCTTTCAGCTACAAATTCGCCAGAGTAATTGTGGAAATTTGAGGGTGGTTAAGTGTGAAGAGCTGAGCCTTGATTTTATAGAAATCCAGGGCTTGAGGATGCATTGAGAAAAGCCATAAATCACTCTTGATAAACTCAGGTTGATTTTGGAGTCAACAAGAAATTAGAAATAGATCAACTCACAAAATCATGCAAAAATAGCTCTTTAACTCAAATCAGAAGTTTAGATCAATTTTCAACTCAAAATAGATGTTGAGTTTCCAAAAGATAACAACTTGAATTGATTTTCTGATTTAAATTTTAACTACTCCTTCAAATGTGCATAGATAATTATGAATTAATTTAAAAATAAAGTGATTTATTCTCAACTTAACTGATTTTAAATTTAAAATAACTGATTTATGGGTTAATCAATTATTAAATCAAACTTTATTCAAAAAACTATATTATTAGATATTGACAACTGGTATTAATTAATTAAATAAGAATTTAATCAATCAGTCACGAGATTTTTTATTTATTATCAATGATTAAATAATACAATTTAGGAATAAATAGAATTAAATCTAATTAAATAATTAAGTGGCATAATTAAATCTGATAAATTAAATATTCAGAATATTCAATTAATTAAACTTTAGGATAAATAGGATTTATCGCCAAATAATATTTAATTAAAAATAATTAGGATAAAATAGGAATATTTAAGGAATATTCTCCGATGCAAAATTTAGGATAATCAATTAGGTTTTGATGATTTGATGTGTAGATGTGCCTTAGGTTAGGACTTTGATGTCGATTTCGATCGAATTGTTGATGTAAGAGGTTAATGAACTTATAGCCCATTTTTGGGGTATTACATTTTTCCCCTCTTTCAATTACTGTGCGAAGTGCAGTGGTTCAAAGATTAGTCTGTGTTTGATGTATGGAACTAATTTGAGAGATTAATTGATTCCAAGACAGAAACCGATTGAAAGATTTGAAGATGTTAGGTCCTGATTGACCAAAGATAATGTTAACTATAGCAACAATGAGCCAGTGATTACGAAAAAAGTGTCAAAATGCCTGATTCTGAACCTTATGAGTAGGAAGAAGTGAGTGACCTGATTCCAGACCTGAATGTCCAAAGGAATCGTAGTAGTATCACATATGAATCCTTCAGTTATGAAGAACCAAGGAAATGATGCTAATGAACCGATGGTTACGAAAAGCTGATATAGTTTACAAGATAGATTAGGATACCAGATTAATATGGATCTCGATGAATCTGATATGCTCATAGCAATGTTCCCCAAGTGATGAGGTCTTTAGATGAATCAGCAACTAGACATGGTTGTTGTCTTGATTACTGAAGAAAGATTTGATTTACAGATTTGATTGATGTGCAATACCATGCCCCCTTCGGGATGAAAATTGAAATTTGACAAGAAAATTCAGCATCGAATGGTTTAGAAGCATGTTAATTGATTTGAGTAGTGGTCATTTGGAGGTCCTAGAGACCAAGTTTGACTAGTTTTGACCATGAGTTGACCATGGGTGACCAAGTTGAAATTTCAATATATTGATGTTAGATAAACAGTTAAGTTGAAAACTGGATTCAGATTTTGATTAGAAGGTTGATTATGCAAGCAGTCGGCTGTCCTGGGTTCGAAAATTTTAAATCAGGATTTTGACATAGTAAATGATCTCAGATTTTGATTTTGATCCTGAAAATGGGTTCAGAACGGAGCACTTTTGAAAATTAGGTCAAAAGCTATATACGGGCCAAAAGGGTCATTTTCAATTCATTATTCACATTTGACTTTTGAAACTTTTGTGGAGCCCTCTGAGTGAGAAAATGGTCGAGATTAAGGTACCTGTGTCTTCACACCATTTTGAGCACAGTCGGCGACATCAAAGACCTCCGCAGTATGGACATCCAGTAAGTGGACCTCTGTGCCTCTTTGTAAATTCCATTTTTGCATGTTTTCAAGCTTTTTAGATCATTTTTCATACGTTAGGAATTTTTCATTTCCGTATGCATAGAAACTCATACGATAGTCCTTTGGGACTCGTATGACATTTAATTTTTTTGTAGATTGTCATCCTAGAACCCCTATAAACTCATATTAGAGGGACTCAAGTGTCATACAACATTTCATTGGGCCCCTCAGTTATCGTACAAGAATGAATACAGTGTCGTATAACCATGGTTTTTCATATGGGACCTTGCTGAAACTCGTATGAGTTTTGATACTAGACTATATTGTTGTATGGAAAACAGTGAGCTAAAACCACCCTTTTAAGTCAAAATTTTGAATTTTATAATTTCATAGGCTAAGTCCTGAGCATTTGATGTACCTTCTGAGATAGTCAAATTTTGAATTTATGTACTTTTAGCCTATTTTTCAACCAAGTTGCTGATAAGATTCATGTTTCTATGCTATGTAGGTCATCTATCATGATGTCCATGTTCATATATCATACCCTACCACTCAGAGACTCTGTGTGTCACTACCTGATCCGATGAGAGTGCATTTGGCATCATTTGGTTTTGAGTATCAGATCTGATTACCTAAGATTCGGATAAACCACGGCCTACTGACTGCATTGATAGAGCATTTTCATTCAGAGATGCAAACCTTCCATTTGCCTACTGGAGAGTTAATAGTCACACCAGAGGATGTGTATCGTATTCTACATATTCCATTCCATGGCCCACGTCCTAACTATGTGAGTTCAAGGAACTTTGGTCTACATACTTTTAGGAGAGTTCTTGGTGATGACACACAGTTGACATAGTTGATCTCCTGGGAGTCCTTAGTGTAGAGATATGGAGATACTCATAGACTCGAGTGTATCATAGCTGGCATGATAGGTGGCATCATTATGTTTGACCGTCAACAAAATGGTCTCTTGATGGGCTGGGCCCTAATGGTTGCTCATTTGTTGGAAACACCTTCTGAGTTGGGTTGGGGTCAGTGTATACTGGCTCATATGTTCTCTAAGATGCACGAGATCATGTATCAGGAGAGCAATTCATTTGCTTTAGGTGCACTAGTTCTTTAGATTTGGGCAAGGGAGCATATCCCAGTATGCAGGCCCAAATGTTAGAGCCAGCTTCAGCTATAGGAGCCAGTGATATATGTATATTCTGGTTACATGACATAGGTGTGCATGGGCATTATAGAGTATTGGAGGCATGTCCTCAATGATATGGCATTTGTGTTCTGGCATCCTTATTAACAAATAGAGGCCTGACCTACTATCCGAGAGTAGTTTAGTTATTTCTTTCAAAGCTGAGTGTTGATTGGTCGATCCACCACTATGATCAAGAGATTTATCATTACCAGAGTGTGGCAGTAGTATGGTGTCATTCAGGATGCCCCATAGGACTATGCCACATATGCATGGATAGTCTGAGAGATTAGCCTAGGATGGATAGAGCAGTTATCTTATGCTCTATGTACATAGGAGTATAGTGGTATTGTTGGTAGAGACTACGACTATCATCCTGATGTTGTAGATTCTAGAGTGACAGATGGGTTCATTTCTTGGCTCACAGAGCATCCCATTTATAGATTTTCAGATCCTAATGAGTTGATACCTTCGATGGAGGAGGCCATGGATGTGATAGGTGCTTCGATGGGTTGAGGTCAGAGGCGGTGAGATACACAAATTCTAATGCCCCAGCCTACACCTCTGAGTCTGAGAGAAGTGGTGACACCATAGAGACCATCTGGTCACATGAGACCACCTCGTCCTACTAGTTCTACAGCAGGCAGGCTGATAGTTTTATAGTGGAGATCAACTAGAGGGGAGAGTGGTACATTAGGTAGTATTGGTAGTGCTGATGAGGTACTCGGTGTTGAGCAGTATGTAGGTGCTAGTCTTGATCCTACATAGGGTGACACTAATTTTGATCTAGGTGTTGAGGTGAGATGTCATAAGGCGCAGAGGGTAGAGGCTGCTGATCAGCCAGCTAGAGATATAGATATGCCCGTGGAAGATGTAGATCCTGGTGTAGCGTAGACTACTCAGGAGATGATTAGGTGCTTGAGATTATAGGTTAGGGACCTGATAGTACGGAGTTCTCATTTTGAGGAGCGGTTCACAAAGGCTGACAGACAGCGATTAGAGCTCCGAGAGGAGAATAGGAGATTACAGGCAAGGGTGACACATCAGACATCTCGAGCTGCATACTATGTTTCTACCTATTATGTTGTTGTTCCTATTGGTCACAGAGTTCTGACATACTCCCAGTATATGATAGCTTTAGAGGGAGCCAGGGAACTCCGAGCTGAGGTAATGCCCAATGCACCACCACCACCTCCACCAGATGTAGAGGATCAAGCAGACAGCTGATCTTGTCTAGATATTCTAATATTTTTGTCATTTTGTTCATATATACTAATCTGACTTCTGATAGCTCACATGAGCCTATTCTTTTGTACCTTGTGCCAGTAGTGCACCCTTGACTAGTTCGAGTTATATGATATATATGAGATCAAGATTTTGGTTATGACTTCATTTGTACTTGTCATGTTTTGATTTATGATGGTATCATGTGATGTAAATGCGATGAGTAGTGTAGAATGTATGTATGGATGTATGCAATGCAATGATTTCTTTCAAATGTATGAATATTATGCAAATGTAGTTGATTATGGAAAATGTATGGAAATGTATGATTTTGATTATGCACATGTATGTAATGTAATACAATAGATGGAATGATCATGAAATGCAATGATACACATGATATGTTTTGCAGGGATTTGATGAAGACAAGTACTTAGTCTTATGTCAAAAAGGATGTTTAACCCAGGATGGTGACTGCTTGCGGTTCTGCAAAGAAACCTTCATGTTAGATTCAGCTCTTCATGTCAAGTTTAAGTTTAGGTTTGAAGAATCATTTAAGCATTTTGAGTGTATTCAGCAATTTGTGAGATCATGCAATCATGCAAAGTGCAAAATGAGATGCAGAATGAAATGCAAACCTAAGACCTAGGACCTAGTCACTGATCATGTGTCGATTTATTTTCATCATTGATATTTTTAGGTAATCAGATAAATCAATACAATGCCCACTTGTTAGGAAACTATAGACATATGAATATTGATTTGTAAGCACAAGAATCAATACAATGCCCATTGGCTAGACAACCATGGACATATGAGTATTGATTTTGTTTTTGGAATGTTGGATTAGATATAAGCACCAAGGCATAAACGCTAGGATGACCTAAATATCATGTCCATTTTGATATTGCAATTTGTATAAGCATCAAAACCTAGATGTCGTGATGACCTAAATATGCCTTGCGATATGAACACATCAAACAAGTCAAGAGATCATTCTAAGTCCAGTGTGAATTACCCGTAGTGACCCTTTATCCTTCACATCCTTAGGTAAGATCGTGTTTCACAGTAGGAGAAAGAACTCACTCAAAAAGATAATAGTTAGATCAAACTTCCTTGGATTTTTTGGGTATCAATGGCCGAGGTACTCTTGGCCATCCAATATGAGATAGAGGCTCTTACAGACGACACCATTTCAATCCAAAATTTCCAAAGTTATTATATGTTCACATACAAGAAGAAGACAAAGAAAAGATTATGCCCCCAGTCATCACTCTCTAAATCTTGTAAAGGACATAATTGAAGAGTTCAAAAGGACACAATATGCAAAAATCTCAATGCGAATCAATAAGCATACAAGGAGATAAAAGCATGTAAAGCATAGATTGTTTTCAGTTTGTGTTGATGTTTGTTTGCGTTGTTGTAGATGCAAAATCCTTTCTGGGGAGATTGACTGACTGACTTGGATGTGTCTTCAAAGGACATTGACATGATATGACTTGTCTGAGGTATACTGGAGACCATAGGATATGACTTTGATTGTCCCCAAGTTTGATCATTGATAGGATACAGACATTTTTGCCAATTGGTGTACAGACCGACTTTATTGAAAATAGGAATGCGGAAACAAACCAAGAGATATGTACAAACTAAAGCGGACTGAAAGCTGGGAAAGACCAAGATTGCACTAATAGATGGAGAATTTTGAACAAGTGGCACCTGTTTGCTGGGTTTTCACCATCTTGGTAGAGATTCTATTTTTGCTACCAAGGCACCTGTTTCTAGGTTTTCACCAGGGCACTTTTTCTTTTTCTCATTTTGTATTTTTCATTTTTCCAATTTTTTTGTACTTTTGATATTTTTTTGTGATTCATCAAGGCACCTATTGCTAGGTTTTCACCAAGATGTTCATTTTTTCAGGACTTTTTCTGATTTTTCTAATTTTTTTAGGACATTTTTTAATACTGAATGCCTTAGGCATAGAATTTCTTTAGATGGAGAATGTTGATTGGTTCTCAGAGCTATTCTCCTTTAGTCATTGAGATTTGATAGGCTCCAGAGCCAAAAGTAGCAGTGATAACAAAGGGACCCAGCCAGTTGGGTTCAAACTTCCCCTTGCATTCTCTATGTGATTGATTTTTAGGATTCTCTCTCAAGACTAGATCGCCAATCTAAAATTCTCTGTGTCTGACTTTCTTGTTGTAACCTTTAGACATTCTCTTCTGATATACTCTGAGATGATCATATGTTTCTTTTTTGCGCTCATCTAGTAGTTCAAGTTCTCATCTAGTAGTTCAAGTTCTTGCAACCTAGACACTTTGTAGTCATCATCAATTATTAGACCATGCATTCTGATTCTTAATGATGGGATTTCAACCTCAATAGGTAGTATCTCTTTAGACCCATAAACTAAAGTGAATGGTGTAGCCCTAGTAGGCATTCCGATACTTGTTCTGTATGCCCAGAGAGCTAGATTGATCATGAGGTGCTAGTCTCTTCCTATTTTATCAACTGTACGATGCAAGATTTTCAATAGATTCTTGTTTGAAGCCTCGGCTTGTCCATTCCCTTGAGGATAGTAGATTGATGAACAATGTTATGTAATCTTGAATTTGGCACATAGACCATCCAAGTCTCTATTCTTGAATTGACCACCATTATCTATGAATGTGGAATACCATACCGATAGATGATGTAGTTCAAGATGAACATGGAAATTTGCTTGTCGGTTGCTTAGTCAAAGGGACTGCTTCTACCCATTTTGTAAAATAGTCTATAGCTATGATAATATAGGTATGTCCATTACAAGAATGAGGATGTATGGCTCCTATAAGATCAAATTCCCATTGGTGAAAAGGCCATTGTGTAGTAAAGGGAATTAGATCTCTCCCCAATGCATGAATTAAGTTACCATGTACTTGACACTTTTGACAATTCTTTGCAAACTTGATAGCCTCTTTTTCCATTTTAGGCCAATAGTACCCAGCCCTAATAAGTTTTCAAAGTAGTTTTAAACCATTGTAATGTGATCCAAAAATACCATCATGAACTTCCTCTAATGCACGTTGAGACTCTTCCCATTCTAAACATCTAAGGAGTGTACCATCTAGACCTCATTTGTACAGATCATTACCAATGATGACATACTAGGATGCATTTTGGATAAGGTATCATTTCTCATGGCGGTTGAAGGTATCAGAAATGATTTGGTCTTGGAGATAGGAGAAAGGTTTTTGTATCGGGATGAATCATGACCAACAATAGTGCAGATCATGCAAGTTTTAGGGGAATCATATGCAGGATAAGATAGTGCTTCCACAAGGAACTCATAGCATAGCTCATGTTCAAGCTACTGTAATAAAGTAGATAGTGTTGCCATAGCATCAGCAGATTTGTTCTCCATTCTAGAAATTTTCTCAAATGTGATAGATATGAAGTATTTCTTTAGATCATCTACCATTCTCTTGTATGGGATTATCTTTCCATCTTTTGTTTGATACACATCATTGACTTGGTGTATTACAAGTTTTGAGTCTCCATGAATGTGTAGTTATGTTACTCTCCATTTAATTGCTATCTTCATGCCATTGAGAAGGGCTTCATATTCAGCAATATTATTTGTGCAAGGAAACTTGATTCTGAATGCTTTAGGGATTGAGTATCCTTGAGGTGTGATGAACAATATGCCTGCTCTAGATCCATTCTATGTATAGGAGCCATCAAAGAATAGCTTCCATGCTCTAGAAGAAAGATTCATGATAGAGGAATCTGGGAATTCCATTTTCATTGGTGTATCATCAAACAAAGGTGTGTCAACCAATTGATCTGCAATAACTTGTTCCTTGATGGATTTTCTTTCAACATATTCAATGTCAAATTCACTTAATAACATCACCCATTTAGCTAGTCTACCTGTGAAGGCAACTTTTCTTAGTAGTTACTTTAGTGGATCAATCTTAGCTACCAAATGTGTGGTATGAGCTAACATGTAATGTCTCAGTTTCTACGATGCAAAGATCATAGCTAGACAAGCTTTCTCAATCATTGAATAGTTCTTCTCATATGCTACCAATGTTCTACTAATATAGTATATAGCTCTTTCCTTCTTGTTCTTATCATGTTGTGCTAGTAATTCCCCCAGTGATGTATCTGTTGTGGAGACATATAAGATCAATGGCTTCCCTTGAATAGGAGGCATCAAGATAAGAGTATTTGATAGATATTTCTTGATATGATTAAAGTTATTTTCACATTCCTCATTCCATGCAAAGGTCACACCTTTATGTAATGTCTTTGTGAAAGGTTGTAATATATCTGCTAGCTGATATATGAAGCATCTAATAGATTGTACTCTCCCTTGTAATGTTCTCATTTGACTGATATTCTTGGGAGGTTGCATCTCCATGATAGCTTTGACCTTAGCTAGATCTACTTCAATTCCTTTCTTTGAAACAATGTAGCCTAAGAGCTTTCTAGAAGTGACACCAAAATCACACTTCTTAGGGTTCAGTCTGAGACTAAACTTCTCCATTTGATCTAGTATTTTTCTCAAATCATTCAAATGTTCAGATCTTATCATAGATTTTTCCAAAGTATCATCAACATAATCCTCCATAGTTCGATGCATCATGTCATGGAAAATAGACATCATAGCTCTCTGATATGTAGCACTAGCATTCTTTAGCCCAAATGGCATGACTTTCCAACAGAAGGTTCCCCACGCACATGTGAAAGAAGTTTTCTCTTGATCCTCTGGAGCAATTTTTATTTGGTTGTATCCAGAAAAACCATCCATTAAAGAATACATCTCGAAGCTCACAGTCATGTCCACTATCATATCAATGTTAGGTAGTGGAAAATCATCCTTAGGGCATGCTTTGTTTACATCTCTAAAATCTATGCATACTCTTGTATATTTGTCTAGTTTTGATACTAGAACTATGTTAGAGATCCATTCAGCATAGTCAATAACACAGATGAATCCAAATTTTAGTAGTTTCTCTAATTCAACTTTGACCAAGAGTGCAACATGTGGATGCATCTTTCTCAATTTTTTCTTAACAGGTTTGACCCCTGGAGCTATAGATAAATGGTGCATTATAAAATCAAGATCCAACCCTAGCATATCTGAATATTTCCATGCAAATTTGATCTTCTTTTATGTTAGGAATGTGGTAAATTTTTGCTTTTCTTCTTCTGATAAGGATTGTGCTACATGGATCAACTGTGGTTCTTCTTCTATTCCCAAGTTGATAGATTGAGTGGGCTCAATTAGTACTGGAGATCTATCCTATAAATGACTTGGAAGGACATCAAATATCTCATCCTTAGGCACCTCAAAGAGGTTTTCACCTTCGGATATGTCTTTTATTTTTACTTTTGTAGGTTCTGAGACTGCCACAAAGTGGTTTTCACCCTCAGAATTCCTTTTCTTTTTATTTTTACTCTTATTCTTTTGACTAAGATACTTGATGTTCGACTTCGTCATGCTAACTCTCACTTGACTAATGGAAGTCATCATAGGTTCAATTGCATTGAGGTAGCAAGCAAGGGCATAGTCATTTGGAAAGGTATAGATACCTTGGCTCAGATTCGTAGAGGTTTGGTCAAGAAGTTTGGGATGTTGGATAGTCAAGGTGGTGAAAGATTGGGAAATAGTGTTTACGGATATGGATCTATAATCATTGGTCCTAACCTGACTCTCAAGTTAAAAGGTGATATTACAACTCAAAATGTTCAATTTGTGAATAGGCTCAATGTCATTGCGGGAATCCACTTCATCCATCGGTGGATCAGACTCGTTAAGTTCATTATTTTTCTCTAGATTCACATTGGGTTTAGGTGCATATTGGTGAATAACATCAACATGTTTCTCTATGATAAGCTCATCTTCCTCTAGAATGACTCCCCATTCATGGTCATTTGATTCATCTTCTGATTCTAGACCTCTAGGAAATTTGAGAACCTGTGTAAAGTTAGGATGGATACCCCAAGAAGGGTTACCCTCAGATTCTAATTTGAATTCATACTCATGAGAATCTATCTCAGAATAGTTTCGACCCTTCTCCTTGTCTATGTGGTTTTCTTCAAGATCAGCTGGTTCTTGTGGTGTAACTATCTTTTGTTCCATAGTAGGTTCTTGTGTTTCTACTACATTGATTCTCTTTACTAGATCATCTTCAACTTCAAGGAGGTCTCTTATTTCTTTAGGCAAACACTCATAAGGAATAAGCTCATCAGTAGTGTCAGAATCATCACTTTTAGATTGTTCTATTTGTTTAATTAATTTTATGTGGATGGTTCAATCTATTCTAAGACATGTGGAGAGTTCTTGCTAAGATAGAAAGGCTTCTTCTTATATCCTAGACCTATTGTATTCTTGTTTGTTCAGCCATGATGGTCAAGAGGTGATATAAAACCTTTACCTTGTAGTCCTAGAGGTCCTTTTCTAGTGTATCCCATTTTTGTGATCAATTTATCCCCTGGTCCATATGACTTCTAAGGAATTTTTCTTGAAGTGGAATCACATTTCTGGACTGATTGGGATTGAGACTCATCCTTGTATAACCATGCAAGCACAACTTCTTCTTCCTCAAACTCTTGTTTAGATACTTGTTCTGTGATGAAGCTTCCATTGAATATGACCTAGGATTCTTTAGCTATAGGTTTCACTTTGTCAGAAGGTTGTCCATAAGATTTAGGAGACAATGGGAGAGATGTGAGAGATAAAATAGGTTCCATTGTGTATTCTCCCATACCATTATCTTTGATTTTTACTTATTTAGCAATGTCTTCTATCTTGGATGTTGAAGCAATGTCCAGCCACTTAGTGGAAGATTCTATGTTATTAGGAACAAGTTTATCAGCACTTTCTTTCAATGCATTACAAGTTGTATATAGGTTAGCTGGAATCATCACCTCTACTCCTTCACAAGGTAATTTCACACATTGATGGTAAGTGGAGGGAATAGCTCTCATTTCATGTATCTAGGTTCTCCCTAGGAGGATGTTGTAAGCCAAAGGTAGATCAAGAACTTGACATATGGTGTCTCTGATAACGGGTCCTGTTATGATAGGTAAGATAATAGTTCCTTTGGAAGATCTTTCTTGCTCATCATATGCTTTGATAGTTATCTTCTTCTTAGGATCAATGGAATTTTCAGATAATCCCAACTATGTGATCAAGCTGTAAGAACAAATGTTGAGACTAGCATCACCATCTATCAACACACGTTTGACACGATGGTTTTGGATCAAGACTTCAATATGAAAAGGCTGGTTATGCGGATGACTCAAGAAGCTATCATCTTCCTTTGAAAAAGAGATATACTGGGGAGAGGTCAGATGACCAACCATAGTCTGGAATCTATCTAAATCAAGGTTGTCAAGAACATTGGATCTGAGCATAGCTTTGTCTAGAATTTCTCTATGAGCTAGAGATATTCGAAGCAACTCAAACATGGAGATTTTTGCATTTGTATGCTGGAGTTGTTGGATAATACTATATGATGTTGGCCTCATGTCTTTAGGATTTGATGATTTAGAGGTAGCCTTCTATTTAGAAGCAGATGAAAGATTGAAAGGCATTGTAGGGACATTTGATGAATCTGGGATTTGTCCTTGCAGATGTGCCTGAGCTTGTGATCGAGTAACTGCATTTGCTAATTGATTATCTCTATCTTTTCTTACAATTGTGATGACATTGCAATGCTTAGATAGGCATGGTTCCACCATATTTATGATAGCATTGTTTCCAAAGTAAGCATAATTGACTTTAGCACCCACATTAGGCTGAGAAGATGAATCTCCTTGACCATGTTTTGGAAATGGTTTCGTGAATGTTGTATGATCATTATTTCTTTTTTGATTGTCAATTATAATTTCTCCATTATCAATTTTGTCTTGTATGATGTGTTTCAAGTAGATGTAGTTATTAGTTTTCTGACCCTTATTGCGATGGAAGTCACAAAAATCGTTCTCTCTCCACCATTTTGGTTTAGGTTCAGGATCAAATACTTTTATCTCAAGCAAGGAGATGATGTTGTTGGTGAACAAATTTTTCATGCTAGATTCCAAGGACTCTCCAAGAGGATTAAACTTGTGTTTAGGATCTGTAACCCAACGTTTGTAGTTAGATGGCTTCTTGTTCAATTTTGTTTCTTTTTCCTTTGAGGCTTTGATAGCTTGGGTGCCAATAGTGAGATTAAAAGCAGATGCCTTAGATGGGGTATAGATATTATCAACAACGCCATCTGTGATGATGCCTTTATTCTTGTTCTAGTTTTTGCCTATCTTTAGAATTAGATCCAAATTCATACTTGTCCTTTTGAAGTGATATGTCTCCTTTTTGTACAAGTACTTTCTCAATTTTGATTGCATTTTCTACCATCTTATCAAAGGATGTATGATTTTTCATTTGCAAATCATAGTTGAGTTCTAGAATAAGATTACTGATGAAAATTTCCAGCTTCTCAGTTTCTGGAATAGGTCTAGCATATAGAGAAACCTTTTTCCTCTATCTTTTGAGAAAAGTCAAGAATGGTTCTCCTGAATTCTGTTTCAAATTGCAGATGTCAATCATAGTGACCAGATTTTGGATGTTGTAGGAGTATTGTTGATAGAACAGTTTGATTAACTCCTCAAAATTTTTGATAGTAGGAGGCATTTTTTAGAACCAATGAATAGCTGACCCTCCCAGAGATCGAGGGAAAAGACACATTAGGTAGGTTGGTTCATGCATGAACTCCATAGATTGAGTATAGAATTCTCTGACATGATCTTAAGGATCAGAGTTTCCATTGTATTTGTCATATTTAGGCATCTCCACTCTTTTTGGGAATGGTGGCATGTACAAGTCTTTATCAAATGGAAAAGGGCATAGAGCCTCCATGGAGAAATCCTTAGGTTCCTTCTCTTTTTTAATTTTGTTGAGTTTGACTTGCATGGCATGCATCTGTTTCATCACAGTGGTGATTGGAGTTTCTTCCTCATGTGTAATGATATCTTCAAAATTAAAGTTGGGTGGAAGCTTAGCCCCTTGATGAGCTAACTCTAGGAAGTATGTTTCACTGTCTTCTTTCAAGAAATGCCTCATCATTTTTTTGAAGTCATCATCATTTTGATATCGAGCAATTTCAGAAGGTGTGGGTTCTTGATCCGCACCATGTTGAGAGTGATGTCCTTGAGACCCTTGGTTCATCCCTCCTTGAGACATATTGTTTTTATGAGAGCTACCAGGGATGGATCGATGTGGAGTTGTCTGATAGCTTCCATGAATTGATACAGCAGGGGTTGGTTGATTACCTGCATGAATTGATGCAGGAGGGGTGACGTAACCACCTTTAAAGAATAAATTACCAAGAGCATCTTATCCAAATTTACTAGTATCACATGATTGATGAATGGTCTGAGCAATCACAGAAGATGTCTCTGAAGATATTTTGGGTTGTTCTCTTTATTTTCATGATGAAGCTCTAGTTTCCACCATTAACCTTAGGTGAAGCAAAAGAGCAAGATGAAGACAATTGAAGAATGGATTGATTCAAGAAGATCGAATGACGCAACCTTGTCAAGATTGGATTGATTGAAGATTAGATTGGATTTAAATGAAGGATACTGTGCCTTGGTAGTATGGGTAGATGCCCAAAAGATGGCAGACACGAGCTTGCAACACTTAGCCATTTTTAGACAAAGATTGAATTAAAGATAAATTTGACAAGGTTTTGACACAAGATGAAAAATACTCAAATTGATAAATCAGAAGGCTAAATCAAACTCAAGAGACCACTTTAGGAAAATGATTGAATTCGTTCTAGTTTTTGCTATGTTCCTGACATGGTGATTTGTTTGACAGAATCTGGAAATAGGCTGTAAAAACTGGATTTCTAGCAATTTTGACAAGTTTCTGGCTAAAATTCTCATACGACTTTCTACAGGCTCATACGACAGTGGGTAACCTCTAGCACGACAATTGATGAGACTCCTATGACAATTGCAAAGCTCGTACAATGGTTGCTAGAAGATTTTGACTTTTTGCTTGTGATTTCTGACAAAACTCATACAACAATATACAAGCTCTCATACGACAATCTAGGGGTTCTGATATGATAAAGGCTCAAAACTTATATGACTTTCGGATCTTGTGGGATGACTTTTGACTCCAAAAAGGAATTTTGTGTTAGATTTTGCAATTTTAGTGTTCAGAATCAATGTGTTTTGCAAGGTTTTCTGGTCCAGATTTGAAGTTCATTTCGAGATTGTTCATTTTCAATAACCAAGTAAGTAAACAAGCATGCAGAACAACAGGCAAGTGATTTCAAGCACATCTGAAAACAATGAACAGGGGATAAAGAAACCCTATGCATGAACAATCAAGTGACTTAATGTGCTAATCCCTAGGAATGTTAGTTGTGTATGTTCCAAAAAGTTTTTCAATAATGCACATATTCCTAGAAAATGAAAAATTTGGCCTCACTAGGGTTTGTAGTAATGGTCTGACTCTGCAACTTTTGTGATCTCAAGAGGGTGAACTCTAATCTAGGTGCACCGGGGTTTTGACACAATCCAATAATTTAATCAATTAGGAGATGCTAGGGAGATCTGATAGCCCAACAAGAGACCACACCTATGAAGATTTCCTCCACAAGGACATTTATATAGCAGTTATTGCTACCACGAAGAAAATGGCTATTACCGCTTGAGGTTCCTTCCATGTGGTTGACCCAATTAAGGGAATGTCCACTACAGTTAACCCTCTCTAAAGGTGACTCACAAAAGATACCACAGGGGGACTAGATTGGATTCAAGGATTTGGGTTTCTGGTACTATCCAAAAAAGGAAATAGAGCATAATCCCCTAACCTCTTCACTTCACCAAAAATAAAGCAAACAAATTTATCCGACACTCTAAGATTGAAATTATCTCACCAAGATCTATGATGTCAACAACTATGGTCTATCAATCTCTCCGGAGAGAGAATGTATCGATCAAAAGCTGAAGACTCAAAAACCTAGTAGAACGCAAGATAATCCCAGTATCCTCCCTACCTACAAGGGGATCCTTCATCAAGAAGAGCTTCGCATGCGTGAACAAGAGAAAGAAGCCCACTCTCTCAAGATTATCCACAAATAGTGTTCATAGGGCCTATTTACTATTGTAACAGATATGCAGAAAGAAAATCTATGTTTGTTTTATAGCCCAAAAACTTAAGTTTGTGGTATGAAGGTAGGAAAAGTCACACAAGCTTGACACAAGAGAGTTTGTTTTAAATGTCCAAGTTGAAGTGTTATCAGTTGTAGAAGAATACCTGAATTCCTCATAACGCGCTTAGTAGATTTTACCTTTTTTAGCAATTTAGTTGCACTTTCCCAATCAAAATCAGGAAATATCAATAAAAAACAACAGAGTTCAATTGTTAGGGCTAGCCATTAATCCAAATCTGAAAATCAAATCTGACAAACTGCCTAAAAATCTGAAATGACAATTGAATCCTGGTATAAAATCTCGTACGACACTTGGTTACCTCTCATATGACAATCCAAACCTCATACGATAGTGGGTCACCTTTGGCACGACTTTTTGGAAACTCGTACGATAGTGGGCAACTGCCCGCACGACAAAGAAGTCTCCAAATGATAATTTGTAGTTACTGGTACAAGCCTTGAAAATGTCAAATGTCGTATGACACCTAGAGGGTCCTAGCACGAGTTTCTAACAAAACTCGTATGAAAATTTATACGGATAGAGAATAAAATCACAGAATTGATCAGAAAAAGATAGGAAATAGATAGAAATTGATAGAAAAGAAATGGAAACCCATTTTAGGGCCCCACAGTGGATGCCAAAAATGTGTGTGTGAAAATTGTACCTAGCTACGGACACAACACTTCAGTAAAACATTAGAGGTTAGCAAAATCAAAATTTGCAAGTAATTGAAACTAAGTTAACTAGGTGATTTATTGCCTTCTAGTAGGTACAAGTATGATGTTCTCAGATTGAAATCGAGATCACTAACAATGCAACACCTAAACAAAGGATTTGAATGCAAAAGAATGAAAAACTGTATGAATGCAAATTAATCTATATTTTTGTATTTTCTATGCAATAATATGAAAAATTGTATGAATCTAATCTAGAATGAATCGAAATGATATGCAGATTAATCTAAGAATGATATGAAAAAATATGAATGTTTATGACCAACAATGAAAAATCTCACAAATCGCTTGTCGCAAGTGCTCGATCTTTCAGCTACAAATTCACCAGAGTAATTGTGCAAATTAGAGGGTGGTTAATTGTGAAGAGCTAAGCCTTGATTTTGTAGAAATCCAGGGCTTGAGGATGCATTGAGAAAAGCCATAAATCACTCTTGATATACTCAGGTTGATTTTGGAGTCAACAAGAAATTAGAAACAGATCAACTCACAAAATCATGCAAATCATGCAAAAATAGCTTTTTAACTCAAATCAGAAGTTTAGATCAATTTTCAAGTCAAAATAGATGTTGAGTTTCCAAAAGATAACAACTTGAATTGATTTTCTGATTTAAATTTTAACTGCTCCTTCAAATGTGCATAGATAATTATGAATTAATTTAAAAATAAAGTGATTTATTCTCAACTTAACTTATTTTAAATTTAAAATAACTGATTTATGGGTTAATCAATTATTAAATCAAACTTTATTCAAAAAACTATATTATTAGATATTGACAACTGATATTCATTAATTAAATAAGAATTTAATCAATCAGTCATGAGATTTTTGATTTATTGTCAATGATTAAATAATACAATTTAGGAATAAATAGAATTAAATCTAATTAAATAATTAAGTGGCAAAATTAAATCTGATAAATTAAATATTCAGAATATTCAATTAATCGAACTTTAGGATAAATAGGATTTATCGCCAAATAATATTTAATTAAAAATAATTAGGATAAAATAGGAATATTCAAGGAATATTCTTCGATGCAGAATTTAGGATAATCAATTAGGTTTTGATGTGCAGATGTGCAGATGTGCCTTAGGTTAGGACTTTGATGTCGATTTTGATCGAATTGTTGATGTAAGAGGTTAATGAACTTATAGCCCATTTTTGGGGTATTACACTTCTCTCATTCTTTCACTAACTACTGTAGTTCTCAGCTGCACTTCTTCTAACCTAGTTTCCATTTTGGCCAATCATTCCTTCAGGAGTCTATTCTCCTCATTTTGCTCTTCCACACCTCTTGCTAGTTCCGCATTGGACACCATTTTGAATGAGTCGGCAGATTCCTTCTGCAAGAAACACTCAAACAATTACACGCCCAAATATTTTAGGGCTCTGATACCAATTTGATGAGGAATAGCGAGTTCGGTTTGCTACTATAGAATCAACTTGACTCTTCTCAGAGATCCTTCTTCTAGATCTCTCAGGGCATTCACCACCCTATACCGAAATGAGCCACTAGGGACTCGATTTCTTCTCCAAACCTAGTCCTCACCGAAATGTTACTTTCTCCTTCATTGAATCTACACAAGTAGATTCACCCTTCTCATTCTGTTAATGCTCCTACAGCATCTTCCTAACTTGTTTACCCTAACCAAACTATTACCGAGCTCGCCTAGGGTAAGGTTTCCAAATTCAAACTTATTGCCTTTCCTACCAAAAACAAAACAAAGGAAACTATGTATAGGGGCTCCTCTTGAATTCCATCCAAACAAATGACTTTCATCATGGATTCAGGAACCTTGAGGAGCCATTCAACATTTACGACCAAACCAGTGAAGAACTTTACAACTTGCAAATAAACCAAAAATGAATTAAACTACGAACATGCACTGTAGATCACAAGCTTCAAATTTCACTAAATACACAACCTGCAACTTTTATTAACTGAAGAAAAAAACTATTACAAAATAAAATCTCTCTTCTTCTTCTGGTATTTTGAACTCCTTGCCTCTATTTCTCTGCTTACTTTTATTACAAAAAACCTTCTAAATCAGAATCGAAAAGTTGAGATGCCATAAATGGCTCCTTCACAATTCAAGATAGTTTGGATTGTTGCTTCTGTTGATTCAACTGGTCTGGAATAGTTTCTACTATCCATACTGACATTGTAGACCAAAATTCCACCTTTACCAGGAGTCAACTATGTAAACTCCGTCGATAGTACCAAGCACCAGCATTACCAAGCATCAGCATTATCGAGCGCCAGTAATACCAAGCATCAGTATTATTGAGCGCTAGTCTTACCGAGTGCCAGTTAGATTGAGCAACAGTATTTACTGAGCAACTTCTCTACATGTCGAGCAACTTAGTCTCAAGTTCTTGATGCCTTGGCTGGATTTCTTCAGGCTTATTGACTACTTCTAACACACAACAAAACTAAAATTAAACATCTAAGCACTAGAGTATTTATTCACTGACTTGACCCATTTTGTACTCAGTCATCACTAGAGTGAATGAATAAACACTTTACAAACCAACTTAAAGAAAATCTAAAAGTTCTAAAGGATCCTCAATCCTAGTTTTCTAGGTGCTCTTGCACCAAGGAATGAGACTCGGGGCCTCACAAGACAAATGGAGTCTTAGGCTTAGGAGCATCCTCACTCCCCTTGATAGTAATCACATTGCAATACTCATCCTCAACAAGTTCAATCATGTTGATGACATTGTCATTGGTAGTGTACGTGTAGTTAACCTTAGCATTGGTATTCTTAGTCTTGGAAGATTCACCTTTCTTGTGAGGAGGAAATGGATCTTTAAATGCCTAGTGATCTGAATTCTTGTTATGGTTGTCCACAACAATGTAATCGTTGTCAATCAAATCTTGGATCTTATGGCGCAGCTAGAGACAAGTAGAAGTTTTATGACCATTATTTTGGTGATAATCATAGTACGCATTGTCATTCCACAAATGAGGTCGCGGTTGTGGGTCATAGAGATGCTTTTCCAAAGGAGCGAGTATCTAGTTTTGCATGAGAGTCTTATAAACCACATCAAGGGGTTCTCCTAAGGACATTAACTCGTGCTTGGGTCGAGATGCCCAAGGTTTGTTTCTAGAGAATCTCAAAGAGGGTTGGGTGTCTATTGCAGCCTTCTCAGTGGCTTTGACCACCTGTATGCTAGAGGTAAGATTAAAAATAGACTTCGAAGGCTTCAGGGTCACATTTTCAACCACTCCATCATTCACAACATCTCTATTCTTGTTGACAAACTTCCCTTTATCTTTGTTTGAGGAGGAAGACCCTTGTTTGTTATCCTTTTGCAAAGTCAACTCTCCTTTCTTGATCATAAATGCTTCTATTCACACAACTTGCTTAATCATGCTATCAAAGGTTAGGGGACCTTGTAATTGTACTTGATATCCAAAATCTAGGACGAGATTGTCCAAAAATATGTTGAGTCTCTCAGACTCTGGTAGTTTGCGAGGATACTTTGAACATAGTTGTCTCCATCTCTGGAGAAATGCTAGAAAAGGCTCCCCTTGTCATTGTTTCAGATTACAAAGATCTCAGATATTGACTGGATGCTTGATATTGTGTGAGTAATGCTGGATAAACAAATTAGCAATTTCATCAAAAGACTTGATACTAGCAGGTAGTTGGGAGAACCACTCCATGGATGACCCACCCAAACTATGAGGAAAGAGGCGCATAAGATACATCTGATCATGTATAAATTCCATAGATAGAGTGCCAAACTCCCTCAAGTTATCTTATGGATCAGTAGTTCCCAAGTATTTGTCATATTTAGGAAACTCTGCACCTTTGGGAAAAGGTGGCATGTGAAGACTCTTATCGAAGGGGAAAGGACAGATGCTTTCCATTGTGAACTATTGTACGGGTTTATCCTTATCCTTCACAAGTTGGCTAATTTGGTCTTGCATCTCTCGAATCATCTTTTGCAACTTGGCAGTCTCAGTCTCTTCTTCTTTGGCCACAAGCGTCTCGACTTGGTAGTCTGGGGGTAATTTGGCCCCTTGTTTGGTTAGCTCAAGAAAGTATTTCTCCTTCTCTTCTAGAAGGAGGATCTCCATCATCTTGATAAGACTCTTGTTGGCTTTTGCAGCATCTATGTCATTTTGGGTTATCGTCTCATCATCATTACCAAGAATCTCATAAATGCTTGGGACTTGATCTTGATTCTGGTCATGTGGAGGAGGGCGATAGTGATATGGTTGTCGGTCACCTTGAGATTTCTTTTGAGATTGGTGTTGATTCTGATCATTTTGGGATTGATCATAATGTTGATCATTTCAAGAGTGATCAGGATGCTGGTTGTTTTGAGATTGCTCATGAGTTTTGTTGTATTTGCCCTCTTGGAAGTCGAATGGGCCTCCCATCTTGTCAGTGTGGGATTGTGTAGCATGTGCAAATTCAATAAAATGATATGAAAGATGCTGAAAGGGCACAACTAAGGTAACCTTTGGCATGTTAACAGGATTGAAAGGGTCGATAGTTTCGATAAGGCTAATAGGGCTAATCTGAGGAAGTGGCCTTCCAAAGTTATGAAATAATGGGTCGTTCTGTTCTTGAAACAATAAGTTAGGCTATGCTTGAAACAATGAATTATAACACTCCTAGAATACTAGAGATGAGGATTGAGATGGGTTTTCTTTCAATGTACTCAATGAAGAGGAACTTGAGGATCCCTCACAACACTCAGATTGGATAATGGGTTTGGAATGACCTCTTCCTTGATTACAAGATCTACCTCTACCTTGTCTGATACCACAGATGGGGAATGTGTTGCCGCTTCTAGTCATAACAAGCATAGACAAAGATTAAGTAATGAGAGGAGACTTGGGATTATGCTAGAACTCTATCTCTAGGATAGCGAAAAAAGGAGATAAGAGGCTAGAACATCCAAGATGTGGAATACACCTGCCACGAATCGTCAAGAGTATGGCTAGAATAGCCAAGATGTGACTATCATGTCGCAAGGTACAAAAGCATAATAAGATAGGACAAATGATAGAGAGAAAATATGAGTTTAAGCATTAATCATTCAGTTTGCAGCTCAAGACACTCAGTTTTAGGTAGTGGACAATAGGAGAACAGGCAGATAGACCCCAGGCAAAAATTAGATTAAGCAGAAAGTTGACCAATCAATGAGAAATAGCTCATTGTTTTGGAAATTACGGTACAGTCTTGCATGAGGAAGTGTTGGTTCACATGAGGAAATGCCAAACTATGCATGAGAAAATGAAATCCCGCACAAGGAAATGCACAGGTTCTGAAATCTCACACAGGAAAAGAGCAGGGTTCGATAGATTGACACAATTTTTGAGATAAAAGTCAGATTTTGAGACACATCGTGGACTATTCTCTGATAGAATTTCTAGTTTTCAGACAGTTTTAGGATAGTTTGAATCAGCAATCTTAGTTTGAATGTTGCAAGCAATCGTTTACAAGCATGAAGTTTTAGATCAAGCAATAGTGACGCAAGAAGTAGTCACAAACAGTTCCACCAAGGACAAAGCAACTTAGCAGAATCATGGGAGTCTTTGTTTAATCATGATGGATATTTTAAGACTCAAAACAATCACTTAGTTATCCCTACAAAGAAAATGGTAGAGAAGAAAAAATATGTGCCTCACAACTTATGTGTATGTGTTCACCTCACACAGTCGTGTCACCCCCTAGAGGGCACCCGTGTTTTTGGTGTTTCCAAGGACTCAATAATATATGTTCAAAGGTTACCCTTGAAGCAAGGGCCAGTGTCATATACCACCTTCAAACATCCAAGTGTATGCCTATGGTGAGAATCTAGGGGAGAGATTCTTCCCCCTCCCTGCGCAAATATTATGTCTCCTTTCAGAGGTGATCCGAGTAGGAAACTAACTAAGAAAGTTTTTAGTTGGCTTCCATTCACACTAACCTTCGATGCCCCTGATACAGGGTTGAGGCCTCGCAGCCACATCGACACCTGAAAGTCATACACCCTCACAAGGAGGGCTAGGAGCGGCGCCGCTCAGTACAATAGACATGGCTTTCTCAAGATGATAGTTGAAATCAAGAGAAAGAAGTTAACATGGCTTTGGATTCTTTAGACTCAACAAAGCTTTCTTTATTATAGTGAGGTGGAATCACCAGCAATAGGTGTGTACTCACTTGGGTCGTTCCCGGAGGTTCAACTTTTGGCAGGCCCTCTAAAGGTGACATGGACTTTGGCTTGGATCTAAGGGTCTGATTTTTTTATTCTCTCAAAGAGAGAAGAGCATACTTCTCTACCTCTTCACCTTACCCAAACACATAAGACATATTCATCACCGAGCTAGTTCCTCCTTAACCAATCCACAAGATTTTGGGTTTCTTGTTCTCTCAAAGAGAGAAGAGCATAATCCCCTAACAAGTAGACGTGTTAAAGATTTGCTACATTTCCTTGCTTCCCCAGGTATCTATCATGCTAGAAAAATCTGGGTTTGAGATTCATCCATGGACATCACTTCCATGTAATGAAGAGCCTATTACCCTATCCTGCTATCAAGACCCTTAATAAATTTTAACAAGGCCCTAGTTATACTATGTGAGTAAAAATAGTAAACAAGCACAACGTTTTAACATAGTCTTTGACAACCATCCTACAAGCAAACTGTTAGCAAGTTTTATGTCTTGGTCAAGCATCCTGTAGCCCACTATTATGTTGTGGTAAAAAATAGAGATATAAAAATAACAGCAAATAACAATGTCAGAAAAAAATAGAACAGTACAGAAAACTAGGAAATTTCAAATTTTGATGGCAAGCTTCATGTGAGCAATTGCCTGGCTCTGCGTGAGGAAATGCAGGGTCCCGCATGAGATAGTTCTTTTCTCATGCGAGAAAGTGCTAATCAAATCACAACTTCACGCGGCACACTCAAAAAACTCACGCGAGATTCCGTACTTAGTGAAGTACAAACATACGATAGAGTGCAGAATTTTCAAAAAATGTTTGAGATTAATGAGGCCAGAAATCAATTTTCTGTGGGCGCCAAAATGTTTATGTCTGAATGTTGACCTCTAATTCAGCCATAGACACGACATAGTCATTGCTTAATGATTTGAATTACAACAATGAAAATGAATTATTCACTTCACAATATCAATTGAATCAACCTGTCACCTCCTATTCAGGTGGGGTATTTGAATTACTCTCAGAATGAGAGCCCAACAACCATAGACCAATCACTAAAATGGAGGATTTTCAAAGCTAAGCATAATACAATTGAATTAAGCTATAAATGAGAGTGCAAATTAAGCTATGAACTTGAAAGAAATATGAGAATGTAGATTTTAATCTAAGAATGAGAATGCATATTTTAATCTAAGAAACTTGAAAAGTGCAATGAGAATTAGACTAAGAACTTGATAAAAAAACTATATTAAAGATGAGAATGCAATTATACTAACAATAGAAATTATTCTAAATATGCAATAAAAAGCTTGAAAACATGAGAAGATTGAGACAACAATTTGCTATAGTTTTGGTACTCTAAAATTGCCTCTCCAAATGAGGAAAAAGGGGTTTATAATATAGAAGAGCCTGGGTGAAGGATGAAGAATTTCTTGGAAAGAAACGGCTGACTCTTCATCTCCACATGGAGGAAGGTGAGACAAATTGAAGGATTTCTTTAATAAAATAAATGAAATATTGCCACATATGGGTGACTCTTCGAATAATTTTGAATAATTAAATTCAAGTGGGATATTTCATTTAGAGAATTAAAGAATTATTAATTCCTTTGTTGTGTATTAGCTAAAGGGAGTGGAATTAATTTAATTAAAAGCACTAGGACTTTAGAATTTAATTAATTAATCATAGGGATTATTTAGCCAATAAATGTCAAATATTTAGGAATTAAATATAGTGTATGATTAATGCAAATTTAGGGTTTTTTGCATTTGACGCCAAGTCAAATAAAGTCAATTAGGAGACAAAATTGCCTAGTACAATAGGACTTTGAAGATGTAGAAATTTGAAGAAATGCACCAAAATTGATTAGAATTACAAGGTGCCAATTTTGGGGTATTACACACCTTAGTAACTAAAAACTAAAAACTTTAAATGCATATAACTAACTAAAAATATGAATATAGTGAACTAATGTGAGTAACGAATACATTGAGCCCTAGCTTGATTTTTGAAAGCATGACATAAGTAACTAAAAATAGTGTAATGTGAGAGCATGACAATTGAATGCCTCTAAGTAATGCATAGTGTGAGAGCATAAGATAACTATATCAAAGAGCATCAAAAGACACCCTACAATTAAGGGTGTTGTCAAAAAACTAGAAAATAGATCTGCAGTCAAACAACAATGTATAATCTTTTTTGTATACCAACTGGTGGCTTGCAGTCTTTCTATTCTCCACAAGAAAGTATGGCATCCCTATTTGTAGGGAACTTTTGATGCCTTCTTTGAAAATGACCAATAAAAATAGAAATATATAAGAAAACTCTTTTTAATCGTATAATCAATTGAAGACAACAAGATTTCATTATTAAACTAGCACTTTAAACAGTATTCGAATATGATTAAACAAGAAGATTTAATAATGTTCATCATTAAAGATCCCACTAAACATATTTGAAAATTATTAAACAAGCATATTTAACAATATTGATCATTAAACATCCCTCTTATATATGATAGTTGTGTACTCTACTCCTAAGCGGTGCATATGTTTCGAATGAAATAGCAGCAATCCAATTGCTTCAAAAATTTTCTCTAAATCTTCACGAAAGTGCAGTGGCACTCGAGCAACCCATGCAGGTTTCAAATACAATTTCAAATCTATCCTCCTCATTATATACTATATACTATATAAATTCTTCAATATGATTCTCATCCCTTTATTTTCCTTTAGCATTGATTGGGGGACAATTCCTACCACGTATGCCTCACCACTATACAAGTCGTATGATTTGATGGCCTCCTCCAAAGTATTCCTTGAAAGGAATCATTTATAAACATAAGACTTTTCAATTCATCTTAGGTCGACACTAGACTGCAACAATTCCATGCCTATGATAGAAGGATAAATACAAGCTATGATGGATATGTGCACCACCTCTCTGCAACAATAAGGTCTTTCCCAATGACTTTGACAATAACATCTTGAACATTAATGCAATGTGTATTTTCAAACCAAACCATGGAGTAATCCTCAGATACAATGAATTCTATAGGTTGTTCCCCTTGCCCAATAGGGATTCTGATACAGTAGTTTATGGGCTTCATTGATCTAGAGAATTTACCTTGTAGATATGATTGATAATTAGTGAACAACATGTACCCTATAGATATGAGAGGTCAACCTTTGATTATAATTTGTATACTTCATAATGTTTACCTTTAATGAATGAACTAGAAAAGATAATCAAACTTTTTTTACTGTATAAAAAATTGAATACAACAAGATGTATATGATTAAACTAGAAATTTTAATCAAATTGGAATATGATTTAATATTAATATTTAAGTGTCCCACTAAACATAGGCATATGATTATTTTAGGACTACTCAAAGTAGTATAAAATAATTACTGAAGAAATATATTTTCCTAGCAGAATTAAGTACAACTTTGAGTAATCCTCCAAAGATACTAAAACCTATGAATGACATGTTTACTTGCATTTTTAAATGAAATCCCTTGTCGCATGCAGACAAAGAATGGTCACGGACATAGTAAAAGATATGAAATAAGTGCAACAATATTTCATGATTGAAGTAGTAGATTACAAACAAATGCATAGATTTAAGGAGTAAAGAGAAATAAATAAAGTCAGTTGTAAGCTTTATAATGCAGAGACATTCCATGATTGAAATAGAGAGAAATGGTTTCAAAACAAACAGGAAATCCTAAAAGAAAATGAATACAGTAACATTTCATGATTAAACTAGTAGATGAATACAATAAGATAATTTCATGAATAAACTAGCATATTTAATCATATTATTGACAATGTCACTAGATTAATATAAGATAAATGCATACAGTCAATGTCAACTAAAGAATACATACAATCAATGTAAGCATAACAAATGAGTAGAATCAGTGTGACAAACAATTCAATGACGAATTGTGAATGTACACAATCAATGTAAGCTTAGCAAATGAGATGGACTTAGGAGAAAATGATGGAAATAAGGTGAAATAATAGATGGTTTTAGGGCTCATGGTGGGTAGATAATAGATTGAGTTTGGGTGGTTCAGTGACAAACCGCTAAAGAAAATAAATTCAATAATGTTTCATGATTAAACTAGCAAATGTAATGATATTATCAACAATGTCCCCTATTTTTTTGACATTCCATGTAATAATGTCAGAGTTTAATAAAATAAAAATGCATATAGTCAATGTCAACTTAAGAATGCAAAAAGTAATCATGGAAATAAATAATTCAATGTCAGCTTCAGAATGCATTCACTTAATGTAAACTTAGCAATGCATACATTCAGTGCTTACAAATAAATGCATAGACTGAATGGGTAAAGAGAATTTCTTAAAGTTATTGTAATCTTATCAATGGAGAGACATTCCATGTAATTAATTTGTGTAATGGTGTTAATAAAAAATGGACCAACAAGATACAGTAAAACCAAATCAGTATAATAACATTTCATGATTTTAAAGTAGGAGACAAATTTTTGACAATGCACTTTATTTCTTTGAAATTCCATGTAAAATTTTGATAGTTTGATATAACAAACAAATGGACCGAAAGTAACATTAGTTCAATACTGATAAACTATTGAAAAATAACAAGAATACAAAAAAACTAGTGAATACAGTAATATTTCATTAATAAACTAACTGATTGATTCATATTGTCGACAATGTTTTATATTTATTTGACTTTCAATGTAAAAATTTTTATTAAATGCATAAACGGTTGAAACAAACCCTAAACTATAAAAGAAAATGAATACAATATCCTTTCATGATTAAACTAGCAACACTAATCATCATATCGACATTGTACCCTATTTATTTGACATTTCATGCAATAATTTCAAAGAATAAAACAAGCACCTCTAAAAATATTATACTAACATTTTGTGATTAGACTAATAGATTTAATCATATTGTCAAGCATATTCTATATTTATTTGACATTCAATGTAATAATTTGATAGTGTGATAACAAGAACAAATGGATAGATAGAAACCCTCGATTGAATACAGAGAAAGGGTTGAAAGGAAAAGGAAATCATAAAAACAAATGAAACCTTGATTCTTTGACACTCTACTAATTCTTTGACATTCTTCAACAGTGTACCCTAATACTTTGACATTCAATACAATTAATAAACAACTGTTGGATTGGAGAGATAGGGTACTGAGAGGGGAGGGGTGAATCAGTGCCCACAAAAACTTTCACTTATAAACCTTTCAAATCTAAAACAGAAAATAGTAGTAACCTTCAAAAATAACTTGTATCCATTGCATGCATCAATCATTCATTTAACTGTCAAAGTAAATAACATGAAATCAACAAGATAATCAACACATAACACAAGTATTTTGGTAACGCAAAAACCCTTGTTAGAAGGTAAAAACTGCGGTGGGGATGACACCCACAAATTCTTTACTACTGTAGATAGAAAAGGTTTGCCTGTTAAGGCTACAAGTGGTGATCACTTTTGGTGATCTTACTTTGTTAGGAGTAACATATTAGATCAGCTAGATCTACCTAGTGATAGGATTTTAACAACACTACTTGAGTGTGCACTCGGTTAAGAGATTTACAAAAAGACTGTTAGGTCTACTCTGTTAAGAGATTTTACCAAAACTCTATTACAATGATTAGAAAGAAATAGGTATCTATCTGCTGATGACAACTCAATTTGTCTGATACAGATCTATGAAGTACTGAATAGATGTCACCTTTTCTGTGAAGATCTCTGCTCTTAACTGCTCGATAGCCTGATCTGATTCTGCTTAATCTAAATAACTCTGAATACTGTTCTGCTTTGTCTAATAATTGATATTCATGAAGTTGGCTAATACTTCAAGAACTTCATTGCTTGTTCTTAACTCCTTGTCAAGCTTCTCTCTCACGCATATAAAAAATAATATGAAATTACATTTATATAGAATACTGCTTTGCTGCTTAACAAAATTAGGTTACAATATCTTAGAGAAAAAGCCTAAGATCTACGGTGTACAAAAATAACCTAGATCAAAATAATAACATAAGATCTTCATCACATTTAATGAATATCTCAACAATGAATTATCCTCGATCTTGGTAAAACATTTTGTGATTCTGTTGTAACTGTTTGCATAGATAGATATGTCATTTCTGATTCCTATGATGTTTCCTGTGATCCTCAGTAAACACTGTATATGCTACTCGGTGAATACACTGGTGCTCGGTGTCCAGTTTGCTCGATGTTTACTGTGCTCAGTATCGGTGTACACTGATGCTCGATAAAACTGTTATGTGTTCGGTGTGAAGACTTAACCGACTAGCTTGTATGCTTGCAGTTACCAACTAGAGTAGCATAGGTAACCGACCGATGTCTTTGATACTAATGACAATCATTAATGTTCAAATAGAGATAACAACAACATGGTGAAAAAAATAGACCGAGTGAAACCCTACACTAAATACCCATACAGAAATGATTGAAACAAACAAGAAACCATATAAGTGAAAGAATACAATAAACTTTCATGATCAAACTAGTAGCTTTGATCATTTTTTGGATAGTGTACCCTATTTCTTTACATGCCATGCAAAAATTACACATTTTGCTCAAAAACTATAATAACCAACTCAAACCCTCGATTGAAGACTAGGAAATGGTTGGAACAAACAAGAAACTATTAAAGGAAATGAATAGAATAACATATTATCACCATTTCATCGTAATTATTAGACAATTCATCTAATAATTTACAAACAAAAGTACAGAGTCAATCCCTCGAATGAAAACACAGAAATGGTAGAAACAAACAAGAAACCATAAGAGCAAAAGAATACAATATATTTTCATGATTAAACTAGCAACTCTAATCATAATATCGACAATGTACCCTATTTATTTGACATTTCATGCAATAATTTCATAGGAACGTATGAAAATCAATTGAACGGATAGCAACAACATTTCATGATTAAAGTAGTAGATTAAACCGTAAATGAAAATCATTAGAATGATAAACCCTGTAAAATCATGGCTACTCGTGAGGGATGAAGGAATCCCTCACCTATGAAACTCTCATCGCTTGCAGAGAAACCTTCATCGCACACACAAAAACTTCGGCGGGAAGCATTCACGGCAAGCGAAGTTTGGAGAAAACGATGGAAAGAAGGTGAAATAATCATGGTTTTAGGGCTAGTTGTAGGTAGGTAATGACTTGAATTTGGGCAGTTACGTGGCAGGTGATGACCAAGTAACGTGTTACAGTGGTTAGTTACTAGGTCTACGATGATTTTGTAGGGTCCTCCATGGGGTATTATTATATGGGCCCTTGATTAACGCAAGGGTCCAAATGGTTATATTAAAAAATACATAAAAGGGTAATGTTTCATAGTGAGCGGGCCCACATTTAAAACATCTTATAATTATATGACTGCATGTTTAGTAATTGGAGGCTTAATATTTTTTTTGGATATATCATTGTTGGCTATTGGGGGTGTAGGGGTCGGGTTGTGGATGACACTTTGAAAATGTCATTTTTTGACCACTTGGTGTTCGATGATCTCTACAGAGAGATACGTGGATACCCAAAAGCCGAAACCTTAGCTTTAAGCTCTTAACTAACATACAGAGCTACACCAAAAAATTGTCAAAATCCAACCTACGGTTTAAGAGTTCTAGGTGCGCAAAATTAGCTTAGACGACTATTAGGAACTTTCCCCTAGCCTTTTCTTGATTAAAAAATATCAATAAATTTATTTTTTATAATTTATCCCGATGACCTCCTTTATGTAACCTTCTTTGTAGGACACCATTTTGCCTCTTCAATTTCACTATTGAAGAAAAAGACCCTTATTTATCACTTCTATTTAATAATAAATAATAAAAAACCAAGACTAAAATTTTAAAAATTACACACTTACCTAAGAAAAATCTACGCATAAAAATGCATATGATTCCACTGTACAAATCATTTCAAAAACAAAAGTGGGATTCCCAAAATGTAACCTCAAAATTTTAATCAATTACAGAGATTTAACAATTTAACCGACAATTACAAACAACTAAATTCAATTATTAGACGTACAAATGAGATTCACGAACGCGCACAACACAATAAACGCACAATAATTGAAGGCTCCACAGTATGATTAACCCAAGGACAGAGAATTCAATTCATGAAAAATACAGGAAAACTCATAAATGGGGATCTCATTATTTGGGTTCACTGTAGAAAAAGCAGGAAAACATGTTGTAGCAGACGTAATGGCATGTTGGAAGTATAATAATGATCCGCAGTACACATCAACAGACACAGAGCTTTTCCAACATGAATTTGGTTGACGTTCTTTTCATGAATTTGGTTATCTGTAAAACACTCAACACAGTCTCACACGTTAATGGGGTCAAAGATTACAGTGGAATGCCGTGAGAAGAATGGCAATTTGTATTGTAATTTATTATTGGATGTTCTTCTCTGGCAGACAAATTAATGGGAATGGTAATTGCTTAGGTCCTACAGCCCATCAAGACTTGAAAGCCCACATGACAGATTAGTTCCCGTTTCAATGAATTCCACCATTTGGAGAAAAATAGTGATTCAAAACATTATTTGGAATAATGATATGGATAGGGGATAGAGAAGAGGAGTCAATAGTTGAGTGTGTTTTAGGTAATAGTTGAACGTATTTCAATAGTTGATATGTTTTCACTTGTAAATTGATTATGATGGTGTAAGAATGGGTGTGATAGTGTTAGAAAAGAGTCAATAATTGAGAGCATTTTAATAGTTGAACATATTTTAATAGTTGATGTTTGCAGTTGCAAACTAATTATGATGTCGTAAGAATGGGTGTGTGACAGTGTTAGAAAAAGTATATTTAAGGTTTCTATTTGTGTCATTATAAAATGTTTATTGATAAATATTTTACATTTTTTTTTTGTTTTTTTAATAGGAAATGCTTATATGATAGCTTATGATATATAGTGGATATTAGGTATGGATGTTGTAGTTGGGTTGTACAAATTTGTTTCTTGATTTGATCTTTGATGATTTGTTAATATGGATTGATGTTAATCAATCAATGTTGTTGTACTTGTCAAGTGATGTTACTTAATTAATCTTGGTTTGCATGTCAAATGAGTATGATGTTGTAGGAATGGTGTGATAGTGGTAGAAAATGTATGTAAGGTTGGCATTCTTGTCATTATGTATTGTTCATTGAAAAGTATTTTAGGGTTATTTTTTAAATAGGAAATGTTTATATGATGGTTTATGATATATAGTGGATATTAGGTATAAATGTTGTAGTTAAAAAATGGTCCATATGTTGTTGTTGGATTGCACACATTTTTTTCTCGATTTGATCTTATGATTTGATAATATGGATTGATGTTAATTAATCAATCTTGTTTTACTTTCTTACTGAGTATGATGTTCGAGGAATGGTTGTGACAAGTGTTCAAAAAAGTATACAAAGTTGATATTCTTGCCATTATAAATTATTCATTGAAATGTATTTTAGGATTTTCCTTTTAATGAGGAATGTTTATATGATGTTTTGTGATAAATAGTGGATATTAGGTATGGATGGTGTAGTTGAAAAATTGTTGGTATGTTGTTGTGGGGTTGCACAAAATTATTTTTTGATTTAATCTTGTGATTTGGTAATATGTATTGATGATGTTCCAATAGTGTTAGGAAAAGTATACAAGGTTTCTACTATTCATTGAAAAGTAATTTAGGTTTTTACTTTGAATGGAAAATATATATATGATGGTTTGTGATAAATAGTGGATATTAAAGATATGGATGGTGTAGTTAGAAAATTGTTAATATGTTGTGAGGTTGTACAAAAATGTTTCTCGATTCAATCTCGTGATTTGTTAATATGGATTGATGTTATAATTAAACATGTTCTATATATCTACATAAGTTTAATTAATTTCTACTCATTTTTATTTTAATGTTAACTATGAAAGTAATATATCAACTCTAGTTAGATACATCTTTTATGCGTAAAGTTAATTGATTTTTCATCAATTTTACTTTAAGTTTTTTTTTTAAAATATGAAATTTTTATATAATGGTTTACGATGAATAGTGGATATTAGGCATGGACGTTTTAGTTAGAGAATCTATATGTTGTCAGTTTGTACAAAAGTGGTTTTTGATTTGATCTTATGATTTGATAATACAGATTGATGTTAATTAATCAAACGTGTTGTATATATCTATTCAAAATTAATTTATTGCCACTAGGAATAAAGGATGCAATCATAAAATTAGTTGGTATGTTGTTGTGGTGGTGTACAAAATTGTTTCTAGATTTGATCTTATGACTTGTTATTATGGATTGATATTAATCAATCAATTGTGTTATGTATGTATGTTAATTTAATTGATTGTTAGTCTATTTTATTTTAAGTACTTATGTTAACTCACTTTTATTTTGATTAACATTAAATTGATTATATCAAACATATACACAACTTCCTTCATGCATATATAAATTTAATTAATAAGAATAGTATGATTAGACAATATTCAATTAAATAGAATTAGTTTCATGTACATAATGGACACCAGATATGGACATAGTTAGAAAATAGTTGGTAAGGTGTATTAGTTATAAAATTATTTTCAGATTTGATTTTAGAATTTTTTAATATTAATCAAAATAATTTAGTCAACCTTATTCTTTATATTTATGTAAATTTAATTCAAGTCTAATCCATTTTACTTTACCTTATGCCAATGTATCATATCAATTAAATAAATACAACCTATGACAAATTAAATTTATTTTAAATCAAATTTTATTTTGATTGATGCTAAATATATCACATAAATTAGATAAGAACTTCCTTTCTACATATGTAAATTTAATTAACTTTTGGTCAATTTTATTTTTTATTGACGAGTAGTATTATATGAATTAGATGAACATTCCCTACATGTTCCTTAATCTATGTAATTGATTTAATGTTACTAAGATATAATTAAAATATAAATATTATTATTTGCATACTAAAAGAATTACTAATCATATATAAGAATTAACTTCTTTAAAAGTTTTTTTACAAGATATTTTTTACTAGAAAATAATTTTAAATGTATTAATAAATATATATTTAAAATGAGAAATTCTAGAAAGTCATGCATATTGCAATGGTTAAAAGATACCTAAAGGTATCCATAGGATAGGCATATTACTTGAATTTTTCTTACTAAAAATTAATTGTAAATGTATTAATAAATATATATTTAAAATGTGAAAGTTTAAAATGTGAAATTAAAATGATTATAGGATATTCATAAAATTGAACTTGTTTATAACTTCTTGAGAAAAAATTTGTAAATGCATTTAAGAAGTACATAGATTAAAGTGGTTGTATGATATTCATCCAAATAAATAAAAAATAATATAAATATTATAAAATAATTATGAACTATTAATTATTAAATTATATTTTTTAATATTAATTCAAGTTTTGTGTATAAATGAAAATTATAGAAAATGATGTAAATATTTTAAAATAAATAATTTTTGTAATATTTTGAGTTATGATAATAACAATATGTATATATATGAAATGTGAAAGTATAAAGAAGACATTAAAATTGTTTCAACTCAATATTTTTTCAAATAGATCTTTGAGAAATTGTCACATAGTTTTTTTATTGAATCCGATGAAGGGATACTCCATCTATACTCATACATAGTAGAACAATTGATATTAACACATAAGAAAATACAAGGGAAACGACTCTTTTAAAAAAAAAATCAATAACATATAATTATAGATTCGTAAGTTACAATGTTGCAACCACGTCGACTTAAAGATTTACTTACCCCGTCTCCCCTATGGTTGTTAGGCCTTAGGTTCTTACTAGGATTTTTTGGACTCTCTTCTTGGGGGCAATAAGGATATATAAGGTTGCTAAGTTGGGGACGTGCAAGTCTCAAATCTTTAGATGAGTGGCAAGGGGTTGAATTTAAATTCAAGATTTATGTGTGATGTGGCCTTCTTCTAGTCCTTCTATGGTAGGGATTGGTGTAGTTGGAGACCCTACTGTTGAGAAACTCAACTTTTGAATATGACTGCAAAGGGTTTACCCCCTCGTGTTTCACCTTTAGCGAAAATAAGATCCTTGGATGTCTTCTTATCTTCTTAGCTCTTGGTCTCAAAAGTTTTCTTTCAAATGAGATCAATTTGATTATTTGAACATAAATACTCTCACATTTTTCCTAACATTCTCGTAGTGATTGCACATTTTCATTATTAGAAAGTTTCTATTGAATTGTTTTAAGTTAAGATATACAGACCCAAAAATGTTTTGTAAACCTTTAAATATTATGGATGTTGTTATAAAATGGTCAGTATGTTGTTGTGGGATTACAAAAAAAATAAAATTCGATTTGATCTAGTGATTTATTAATATGGATTCATGTTATAACCAATATTTTTGTATATAACGATGTAAATTTAATCAATTTATATTCATTTTTATTTTAATGTTGTAAAAGTAATATATCAATTCTAGTTAAATACGTCTTTTATATGTATGTAAATTTAATTGATTTTTAGCTAGTTTTAAATTTTAGGTCTATTATGTGTTTTATTAATAGAATATGTTCATTTGTGATTCATGATATATAGTGGATATTAGGTATGGATGTTGTAGCTAGAGAATGGTTGGAATATGTTTTCGTCGAGTTGTATTAAAGTGATTTTCAATTTGATATTATGGATTGACATTGATTAATCAAACTAATTTTATATATAAGGAAAAATGGGGATGAAGGATGTAGTCAAAAAATAGTTGGTGTTTTGTTGTGGTGGTGTACAAAATTATTTTCAGATTTGATCTTAAGACTTTTTAATATAGATTGAGATCAATCAATCAACCTTGTTATGTATGTTTATGTTAATTTTATTAATTTTTAGTCAATGTTATTTTATGTACTTGACATTTAGTCACTTTTATTTTGATTGACACTAAAAGTATCATATCAATCATATAACCACTTCCTTTATGTATATAAAAATTTAATTAATAAGATTAGTAAAATTAGACTTGATATTATTAAATGGAATTAGCTTCATCTATATAATGGATACTAGATATGGATGGCATAGTTGGTACATTGTGTTGATTGTATAAAAAATATTTTTGGATTTTAAATTTTTATGATTTGTTAATATTAATCAAAATAGTTTAATTAACCTTTTTCTATATATCAATGTAAATTTAATTCATTTCTAGTCAATTTTACTTTGATTTAAATGTCAACATATCATATCAATTAGATAAGTGAAGTCTATATGTATGCAAATTTAATTGATTTTTAGTTAAAAAAAAATTTGATTGATGTTAAACATATCTTCTAAATTAGATAAGAACTTCTTTTATACATATGTAAATTTAATTGAATTTTAATCAAATTTATTTTGATTGACACATGTCTTGTGAATTAGATGAAAATTCCCTACATGTACCTTAGTTTACATAATTAATATATCATTTTTTATATTAAAAGAAGAAAAAATGAGGGTGTCAATCGACCCTTAAGAACAATACTCCAAAGGACATAAAAATAGCAGATTAACAGTCACATCATATTAACAACAAAACAAATATTAAAAAACAACTACATAATACCCATAGTCTTCAAAAAAGAGCTAAAACTTCTAAGTCTATCATCCAACAAACAATCCAAACTACTAATAGTTTGATAATGAAGCCACCAAGGGCTTTCCTAGTAAGTATAATAACAATTGATCTAACTTAAAACAAAGAAAATAAAAACACTATTCATGTAGTGCCTAGGATGGCACCCATTATAGAAAACCAAAAAAAATAAAAGAAGGAAGCTCGTCCCTAGTGGGCAACCTTATTATTGCATCGAACTTGTTGTAGAGTCACTAACCAGGTAAGTGCAAGAAGTTGGGTGCCTATTTGACGGAAGTCTTGTGCAATTGGAAAATGTCACTAGAAATGAGCACCCGTTTTCAAAAAATGGGCACCTGATTTAGGTTCAAGTGCACAATCCAAAATTCAAAAAATGGGCACCCATTTTATGAAAAATAGGTGCCTATTTCTATTTTTTAAAATTATGACTAGAAATGCATTTTTCTACACTGATTTATTTTTTTAAGAAACAGGTGTCATTTTTTTTAATTTTTAAATAACAGGCACCTGTTTCTTAAGACATGAGAGGGATACACACCTCCACCTCGGATTTCAGTTCAAACTAGGCTTGGTGTAGGCTTGGTGAAACCGAGCCTATGCCTTGACCTCCAAAAATTTGGTAAAGGCACTAGAATGTCATATTTCTGCCTTGTCGTAATTTTTTGAAAGCTTTCCTGATCGTATTTCTTGACAAAACAAAAACCCATTAGAATTCTCACTATCCCAATTTTAAAAATTAAAATTTCATAGTGATATGATTCTTTTTACTATTTTTGCATTATTTATTTATTAAAAGTGGTACCTAAATGTAAAATAGTGAGGTTCACTAAAACTTTAATAATTTTTTATTTTTAGGATTTTTGGAAAATAAATTATATGACATCAATCTACATACAATTCTCTTGAAGATAAATAAAAAATAAAAAAATTGAAAAAATATGAAATTTTCATTAAATTATGGTTGTCGTACACTAGAGGTTTTAAAAATATACTTTATAGTCAATTAAAAATTAATTAAAGAAAATATTAAATTATATATGTGTGTGTGTGTGTGTGTGTGTGTGTGTGTGTTCATTAATCTCTGGTATCTTAGGGATATTTCCCTAGAAGGATTTGTAAAAATTCATTTATTTAGGTCAAAATATGGTGGTCGTACATGACTATGGTATGGTCCTGAAACGAGCATTTTGAAAAAATAGTTTTTAAACATTCCTACTAAAAAGAAATTTATACCATGTGGGTATTTAAATAAACTACTATTTGAAAAGTGGACTCCAAGCACTACATTTTCTATTACTAATTTGTTTCAAGTTTCAATCTCTAAGTACCTCAAATCTAGATATTAATTGACAGGAAATTTGAAAAATAGGGAAAACACTTCCACTTTTTTCCCAAAAGTGGGACTCAACTTCTTGCAACCACCCAACCAATCCTCTGTAAGGAACTTAAAATTTTCCTTGTAATTTTCTTCCTCGTCACCATCCTCGCCAAACATATTTTTCTACAATAAATAGAGGGATGTAGTAGAGTTATGCATCACCCTCAAGGAGAACCTTGAAATACTACCAACTTTTCATTCCAACTCCATACACATGAGCATTAGTCTTCTCTAACTCCTGAGCATTTTTAGCACACATGTCACAATTATCAGCAAGATGGATACCAACAATTCTAGCAATAGTAGGTTTAACATTAGTAATTTCCTCAGGCATCATTTCACTGGTTAAATTAGTTGGACCTATTTTACTACTTTCAGAGACATGAAAGGAGCTATTGGTTGCGCAGAGCTATCCTCCATTTCCACATTCTTGTTAGTCTCCTCCTCCACCTTCCCAATCTCAACCCTCTCCTCACTCCCACTCTCAACTCCCCCTTCAGAATTCGTATCCATTTTTAGTTTCTTCCCCTTATCTAGGGGATGGGTAGCAAGTCTAGTTGACCTCCTTTAGGTACTAGCCTACTGAGTAGCCTCTATGTCAAAATCAATCTCTTGGACAGTAAAATTAGGTTTTTAAGAGGCTTTCCCTTTCTTCTTGGTCATGGTTTGGGCTTTTTTTTATCCTTTAATTCCCGCTCATCACTAGTATGGGTTTGGGTTTTTGGACTTCCCTACTCAGACTTTAAGCCAAGGATTTTTATTCCTTTCTTTTTGTTCATCCCTAGTAAATCAAGTAGTCAAGGGAGGGGTCATAGAATTTGGGGCTTATTAAACAATAATGGGTCCTAGGGGGTCGAGAGCTAAATGAAAGTGGTAGAGCCTAAGGATAAGCCCTTGGTGTAAGGGATTGTCTTTTTACTAGCACTCTTGGCAAACTCTACAACTTATTTGATAGAGTTTTCCACAAAATGTAATAAAAAGAACTGAAATAAAATAGTTTTGTGGTTACAAAAATGATTTAACAGAGGCATATGAAAAAATTAGTAAACCTTGAACCTACCCTCAAGCATAAAATAATTCATAACCAAGCATACCATGTCCCAAGGTTCAAGTAATTGCTCACACTCATAATCCCCATGGTGCTTGACTAATGATTCATCCTCACGAAAGAACTAGTTCATTCTCTCACTATCCAACACACAACTCATCTCTTTCCATTTTCTCCAATTGGTAGAGAGGCTCGTCACCTTAGCAATAACATATTCATTCACTTCAAATGAAATACCTCCCACATAGACCCTATGATCTATCTAGGAAGTTGTAAACTGAGTCGATATATTTTTGTCATGACCAATCATATTCTCAATATACTGTGCCACCCCACCTTCTTTACAAATATGCCAAATAGTGGCATTGTTTTTAAATTCCTCATGTCTACTATGTCAACACTTGATTAATATATCACTTCCATCCATCATAAGATAACCCCTTCCATTTTACCACTCCATAGTTCCACGTAGCTTATACATAGGACTCAAATTTGCCACCCTTTTATTCAAATTCATTATATTCAAATTTCCAACCACTTCATTTATAGGTTTCTATGTAGCCTTATAAAATGAAACATTTCCTATCCACATAGAAATACCTATAAAAATCCCCCAAATAACATTGGATTTATTCTCCATCTACACAATACTAGATAATTTCTCACCCAAAATTAGGGTCTTCACATGGAGTGAGAGGTGATCAACTTTCCTCTAGCATCTGGTTCCCTTAATAGAAAGGTCCATAGAAGCCACAGTGTCAACCACACTATTACCTTCCCTAAAGATGTGCTTTATAGAAAGAGTGGAGACCCATTAAAAGGATCTCATTGTTAGAATAACTGAGAGGGCGGTGAATCAGTTATCCACAGTCCCAATCACAAAATGTATATCCAAAAATAATTTACTAAAACTTTTGTTGCTCGGTAAACTAAAATAGTATTATGTTTGTGCTTTTACCGATTACTAATTAATAACATATAATGATTACCGATCAAATCCAATATGCAACATGCAAAGTATGAATCAAACAATCAACACATAACACAAGATATTTAATGCGGAAACCTTGTGAAGGGAAAAACCACCTGGGACCGCCAACCCAAAATTTGTTCACTCTTCTGAAGTGAGGTCGGTGAAGACCCAACCCTGTTAAAGGTTACGAACACACTATGAGGTGTGACCTTGTTAGAAGATTTTAGACCAATCGTTATCGTCCGACCAGCATTCACTATGGGGTTGACAAGATAACAAATGTACACTCTATGAATGACATTACAAGACTTTCTAGTCCACTCTGTTAAGAGATTTCTCTATTTACAATGGTTAAAATGTAATAGCAGTTGATCTGATTACAACACAACTTCAATTATAGATTATCAGATCTATGTTAAGCTCGTTCAAATCCTCTGATCAATATTTCAATTCTATTTTAATCAATATTCAGTAACTTATTGTCACTCGGTAATAGCTTTCTAACGCTCGATAATCTTTGTAGTTCAGTTCTCCTTAACCAGTCTGATCAGGCATGCATGAAGCTTGTTCACACAATATTTTCTATAGTCTCCTTCTTCCAGCATAATTTCATCATGAAATCCCAGTCTCTTAAATAGACGAGTAAACCATTTTAATTCCATCCATCAAATTTTGCCACTTAATCTCCTTTGTTGATTTTGCCACTTAAACCTTCCTCGGTTGATGTGTCAGTAACACGTCTTGTTTCAATCCATTAGATCTTCTTTGAATTATGTTAGCCGTTGATTTTCATAACAACCATTATCTTCATCTCTGATTTTGAGGTACTTTACAACCCATCAACTTCCATCGGCTGAACTAGTCATTTAGTTTTGTTCTTCTCCTCGGTTAACAAATAAATGTGTTGGTGAACACAAGCTCAGTTTGTACTATGATCAGTATACACTACACTATGTTGGTGTATACTGAAATGGTTCTTTAACCAACAACACCACCTTGTGCATTTTGCTCTATCCTTCATCATAGATGAATGCAACATAATCAAGTCAATAACATAAGGTCATAGACTCATTCATAAGTTACCCAATGTATTCCTTATCCTTATCTGTCATCTCCATATTTCTCATGTAGATATATTATGTTCTTCATCTCTTTTATTCTTCTTCTATAGATGTTTGGGTATAGTAACTTACAAGATAAGTACTATCAAAACTAGTTGGCATCAATGACAACATATCATTGATTTAATCATGTTACATATCTAATCAGCAACTTGGTGATCTTAAATCACAGATCTTCAAGTTATACAAATTATTCAAATCAGTTGTTGTTCATCACTTATATCATCCACAAATGCTTCCACGAACAAACTATCCTTGATAACTCCTTTAGGTGTTTCTATTATGATATTGGAGTCACCTTCTATCTCAAGATTCCCAATTCCAATGGAGAGTACAATTTTGATCCCCTATAGGAGGGCCACACATTCTGTTTGATTACTAGTGTGGCCATTCAAATTCCCAATAAAAGTAAATGTCAAATCACCATTGTAGTCTCTTATCACTCCCCCACTAGCCGCATTGTCCTATCTAGCATCCCCATCAAAATTGAGTTTGTATAATTTTGTAAGAGAAGACTTCCTTTTTGTCCCATGTCTAGCTATAATATTATAATTATCAAAATGGGCTTAAGTCATTAGGAGGTTAAAATTCTTAGAAAATTTATTATCCCAGTGAGTAGGGGTAGCTAGGTAGCATCCACATAACAATTGACAAGTTCTTTGTTAGTAATTTAGTCATATCTTTAAAGGCACCTTCCACTGGATTTTCAGTCTCCTTGAAAATTTAATTGTTCCTTTCTTTCCATAGACTCCAGTAGATGTGTGGGGGAGATTGCGACCATAATTTCTTAATCAAGGGGTTATGGGTTGGGTTCTTCCATTCAATAAATTGGTTGATATCACTATTAAAAACCCATAGGAATTTTACCATCACGGTCTACAAGATCTACCTAGAAAATTTAGCAATGTAAAAAATAGATGGTGTATAGATTCCTCCTGCTACTTGCACAAAACACATCTGTTCAGAAATTGGAACCCTCTTTTGGCCCAATTATATAGAATTAGAATTTTGAAATATGTATTTGGTCCATTAAAAAAATATAATCTTTAGGATTAATTGTAGGTTCCAAACCTTTTGCTAGCAATTTGGTGTATTTTCAAACTTGGATAGAAGTTTGTAGGTAGATTTGACTGAGAACTCCCCCTTTTGGTCATTTGCCCAAAAAAATCAATCATCTCTTTCGAAAATGGGGAGTCAAACTATACTAACAATCATCTAGAGTTTTGTAGCTTTATGAACCAGGTCAGGTTTATGGTGGCAGCATAGAGTAAATTCCTTCCAAATTTGTGAAGCTGTAATGTAATCCTCAATTTTTTATCCAAAAAATTCTTTCGAGATCTCCACTAGCCCCCTAAAATTCAAATTTTCAGCTAGAGTCTTATCCCCCACCTAGACATCCTCCCAAAATCTGATTTTCCTCCCATTTCCAATTCTCCATTTTAGACCCTCCTTTATGATATTGCAACCCTTGAGGATATTATTCCAAATTTTTTTTATCTCAGGGGGTAATCATTTGAGGAAAGAAATCTATAGAATTTGTCAAAGTTAAGGAATTTATCCCTCATGAAGCTACACCAAACATCATTTTCAAGGGCAATCTTCTAGCTCATTTTCGCTATTAGTACCTTATTTAAGATTGACATCTTTCTTAACCTAATACCACCTTGATGTTTTGGTTTGCAAACAATGTCCCAATTAACCAATATCAATGTTTTCTTTTCTTCCACACTAGTCCAAAGAAATGATCTCTGAATTTTTTCAAGTTTCTCATCCATATTACATGAGATTTTAAATAGGGATACCCTATAAGGAGACAACCAAGAGCTAAAATTTAATACCACTCCTTAACAGTTTTCCTTTACATCCAACTAATTTCTTCTACATTATATCCAGTATTTTATTTCAATAGGTCGGAGTTACATCTTAATTAGTAAGAGGGAGGCCCAAGTAGGTTCTAGGTAGAGTATCCCCTTGGCATTCTAGAATATTCTTAATTTTAGTCTAAAGATATATCTTAGTATTAAAAAAACATATGCTACTCTTCTCATAATTGATAAGTTGACCTGACACTTTAGCATAATCTAGAAGAAAAGTATTCCATTCCCTAACTTCCACGACAGATACTTTCCCATAGAATGGTGTCATAAAAAAACCACTTTAAAATAGAGGGAGGTAAGGTAGTAGCTAGTTTGATTCCCTATAACTTCTTAGAGTTGATCATATTAAGAAAGCTCCTCCCAACAAATTTAGCAAGCACTATGAAAGGATAAGGTGAAAAGGGGTAACCTTGTCTAATACCCCTTGTCGTCCCTATGGACCCCATTCACTAAAATTAAAAATTGCATAGTTTTGACACACTCCTTTATGAGAAGGATGAGGTTATCATTAAATCTCAGTCTAGCAAGATCCTTAAATAGAAAATTCCATCTAACCCTATCATACACCTTATAAAAGTCAAGTTTGAAAACCATACCTGACATACAACATTTTTCCATAGAGTGGATAATCTCATGTGTAGAAATCATCGCATCAAGAATCTACCTTTTAGGAACAAAACCTTTTTGATTGGGGTTAATAAAATTGTTCAAAAAAGGTTTAATCATGTTCACCAAGACCTTAGAGAATAATTTGTATATTGTATTTCATAGACTAATAAGCTTGAAATCATTCATCTTTTTAGGCTCTTGGATTTTGGGAACAAGACCAATAAAGGTGTTATTCAATTTCTTCAATAATTTTCTTGTCTTGAAAAAGTCTCTGATAGACATTCTTACATCATAACTCACAATATCCTAGAATTATTAGAAGAAGGCTAGGGTAAATCCATCTGGTCCAGGGGATTTGTAAGAAACTATGGAGAAGATAGCGGCATGAACTTCTTCTTAAGAATTAGGATCCAAAACTTGGTTATTATCTTCTTCTATCAAATCATGTGGAACGAAACATAGGAAATGATTCTCCAAAGTTTGAGATCTCAGTCCACCAATTTCACCATAATTTTGTTTAAACTTTTAAATAGCCAAATCTTCAATCTGAGATTCATTAGTAATTCCCTCATTATGTTCATCCACCAAACTCTTTATAGTGTTCATGTTTCTATGTCTACCAAAAAAATTATCTCCTTTGAGCCATTAAACCCTTGATATTTATTTCTAGTAGACCTCTTTCATTGTTATATATGGTTAGAAAATGGGTGGTTGTTGGGTGGAAGCTAAAAGGTAGTGTCTCTACCAGTGTTTTGTGTAGAATTATATTCTTGTTTAAATTTACTGAAAGAGATAATCTGATTAAAGACTAATTTTGTTATTAGGCATATGGGAAGCATTATATGGCCTTGTGTAGGTGGAAACCAGGTTTTGACCTACTGATATATTTCAACATAATGGCACCAATATGGGTTCATATGCCTAGCCTCCCACTAGAATTATAGGATGAGATAAATCTTTAGATGGGTGGGTAACACCTTTGGACTTTGTGTGACTTTTGATGTTGTTACTCAAGTGGGCTCTAGGTTTGTCTTTTTCTATTTTTGTGTTAATGTTGTAATCAATAAGACTCTCCATAACTTTCACTCTACAATCTAAATGGGGTAAGTGGACTCAAGCATTGGTGTATGAGAATGTCATGATGTATTTCCAATAATTTGCTAAGTCAGGTCATGTTATAGTTGATTGTAAAGCTACTTTTCCCAAGGAACCTAAGTTAAAGAATAAAACTTACTCCTTTGTGTTTTGAGGATACTAGGAAAGAGGAAAGGTCTTCCTTGGAGTTCAAGGATTATCCCTTGACTAAGAGATTGTTGAGCTTGTTAAAGTCACGTCATATCTCCCCATTGTTGGTTTTGTCTAAAACCAATACTTTGGAGGAAGGAGAAATAATTGTTTCTCCTAAGGTTAACCAATTTCAATCTAGAGAGAAGTATAAATCCCCACCCTCTCATATGGCGTTGGGTGAGAAGGAAGTCAAAAAGGGTGAAGACCTTGTTAGTAACCACATATCACAGGAATAAACAAATGTTTTGGTTCCTATGATGAATCATGCTAGGGTAAACGAGGCTACTACTATAGAACTATGTATGCCTTTTTGCTCCCTTGAAAATTGAAATTCCCACTCTTTAGCGCTTATGCAAGATGATACCAACAAGGTGGATAAGGGAGGAATTTCTACCTCCTTTTTCCCAATCCTGATGGTCAAACAAATGTCATTTATTTAGGAGGCTGATGGTATTATCGAAAAAAATGTTATTACTCTAGAAGAAAAAAAACCATACTCTTCTCTAGGTGCTTCAACTAGTGGGTTTATTGAGGATGAAGAGTGGTTAACTTTAAAAAAAAAGACTAGAGGTAAGAAGATTAATGTGGGGTCTAAAAACAAGGCAAAGTGTCCTTCCATAAGGCTAACAAGGTAGAGAGAAATTTTGAGGGAAAGAGCTAATGGTAGGCAATTGACTTTGGATGTTAATTAAAAAAATAAAAAATGAAGTTCCTTTCATGGAACTTGAGAGGACTTAATAGTCCTCAAAAGAAAGATGCTTTGAAAAACTATATATTGAAGTTCAAATTAATATTCTTCTTCTCCAGGAAGTGAAGATGACTACCTAGACTTTCTCAATGATTGAGGATAGAATTTGGCCAAGCTCTGCCTTTCTTATCACCAATGTTGTGGGAGCTTCTGGAGGTGTTGTTACGACATGGAACCCTAATAAGATCAGAGGGGGAATTTTTGTTCTCTCTCATAATTTCCTTGTTCTGAACTTCACTATGGGGGATTGTGTTTGGCACCTCTTTAATCTATATGTGTATAATACTTTCTTTGGTAGGAAGTGTAATACCCCAAAAATGGGCTATAAGTTCATTAACCTCCTACATCGACAATTCAAACAAAATCGACATCAAAGTCCTAATCTAAGGCACATCTAAACATCATCGAATCATAATTGATTATCTTAAATTCTACATCAGGGAATATTCCTAGTAATATTCTTAATCATCATAATTATCTTTAATTTTATAATTATTTGGCAATAAATCACATTTATCCTAAAATTTGATTAATTAAATATTTTGCATATTTAATTAATTAGATTTAATATTTTCCACTTAATTGTTTAATTAAATTTAATTCTATCTATTATTAATTGTATTATTTAATTTTGACAATAAATCCAATATTCCTATCTTTAATTTATTAAATTCTTATTTAATTAATTAAGCATGTTGTCATTATTTAATAATATAATTTTTAATAAAAGTTTGATAAAATAGTTAATTAACCCATAAATTAATTATTTTATTTCAAAAATCAGTTAAGTTGAGAATAAATCACTTTATTTAATTATTTAATTCTTAATTATTATGCATATTCAAAAGAAACAGTTAAACTCCAAATCAGAAAATCAATACAAGTTATTAACTTTTTGGAACTCAACATCCTTTTGGAGTTCAAAAAGCTGATCTAAACTCTAATTTGAGTTAAAAAGCTATTTTTGCATGTTTTTGCATGATTTTGAGAATTAACTATCTTTCATGATCAGATAACTCAAAAATCAATTTGAGTAATTTATGGCTTTTCTCATGCACCTCCAAAGCCCTGGATTTCTATAAATTAAAGGCTTCAGCTCTTCATATCTCATCTCATATTTTGCACAATCACGCTGGAGAATTGGAATTGAAGAATCAAAGCTCTTGCGAATCGACATCTTTGTGAGATCAATCTTATTTTTGCATTCATATTACATATCATTGTTAGATTAGCATTGCATATCAATTTTCAATAGCATTGCATATCAATTTCATCTAGCATAGATTCATATCGGTTTTTATCATTCTTATTGCATAGAAAATATCAAAAATATAGATTAATTCCATTCAATTTCATATCCATCTTTTGCATTCAAATCCTTCATTTAGGTGTCATCTAGGTCACTGATCTCGATTACAATCTGAGAACATCAATCTTGCACCTATTAGAAGGCAGTAAATTGCTTGGTTAGATAGCTTTCAATTTTGCACGATTTCGATTTTTGCTAACCTCTAATGTTTTACTGAAGTGTTGTGTCTACAGATCAGGTACAATTTTCACACACACATTTATGGCGCCCACCGCGGGGCCCTGAAACGGGTTTCCCTTCATTTCTATCAATTTTCTATCTTTTGAGGATAAGGGTTTCAAGGGTCCTGGTATACTCTGCAGGACGTTATTTTTTGTTTCTTTTTTGCCTGCAAAAAAGAAAAAAAAATAAAAATTTGGCACTTTTTCTATCAAAGTTGTCCGTACACAGTGATTTTTATCATTCTATCCGTACTTTCGTACATCTCTGTATGAATTCTCGTGTGAGATTTCACTTGCGTCACGCAAGATTTCTTTCTGTGTCGTGCGAAATTTCACTGGTATCATTTTTGTGCGTGAAAAATCACTTTCTCACATGAGACTGCAGTTCCTCGCGCAAGACTTTATCTTTTATCATGCGAGACTCCACTTCCTCACGTGAGGCTTCATATTTTTGTCACGCGAGATTGTACTTCCTCGCATGAGACTTCATCCTTCGTCGCGCAAGATAGTACTTCCTTGCATGAGACTTCATTCTTCATTGCGCGAGACAGTGTTTCCTCGCGTGGGACCGCATTCTACCTCGTGCGAGATTTTGCTACAGAGACACATAATTTGCAGATTTGTACTTTCAGATTATTGATTTCTAATGCTTACAATTTTCTATTGATTGGTCTTGATTTTGTACTTTCAGACATGTGCTAAATTCTGGATTGCAGAGCGTTGGACCTAAGGTATTCTTCTCAAGCTGATAATATTTCAATTTGGATCCTAAAATAAATCTCTTATGTGTCTGGCTTATGTGCATCCTTTCATGCTTTTATCTATTTCTACACACTTGCATAATTGATACTAGGTTGTAATCCCTTAAGGATTCATTAAGTAGTCTTAGAATACTTGTGATTGATCTTGATTGCTATCTTGGGTTATTGGACTCGCTAATCCGCTGGCTCCTTATTTCTGCCCCGTGGTTGCAATCTCAGCGCCATAAAGGGGAGGGGTCAACAGGACAGAAGCGTTAAGTGTTCCACTTGGCAACCCTTTTGTGCTTTTAGGAACTCACTTGTTTTCTAAGTTGGGGACTCATTTTCAGCTTGTGTGAGGTGTTAAGTGTTCCACCTTGTGGACTCATCTCATATTCACTTTAAACGTTAAGTGTTCCTCTTTCTACTTTTTGGATGCTTTTGGTAGATTTGCTTTCGGAACATACATCTGTGCTCACATAGTAATTAGGCCCTATGAACACTATTCGTGATTCTTGAGAGATTGGATTCCTAGCGAAATCCTTCCTTGACGACGGAATCCTTGTAGGTAGGGAGGATACTTAGTGCGTTTCACATTCAGCTTGGTTAGTGCGTCTTCTCTTATTGATCGACACATTCTCTCTCCGAAGAGGTTGATAGATCACGTGGGGTTGATATCATGAGCTTTGGTGAATCAAAATTGGTTAGTGCGTCTTCTCTTATTGATTGATACATTCTCTCCCCGGAGAGGTTGATAGATCACATGGAGTTGATATCACAGACCTTGGTGGAACAAAACTTTGTCTTAGCGTGTCAGATTAATCTGCTTGCTTTGTTTGGGTTAAAAGTGAAGAGGTGTCAAAACCTTGAATCTGGAGCCAAGTCCCCTTATGGTATACTATTGTGAGTCATCTTTAGAGAGGGTTAACCGTAGCGGACAATCCCTTCACAGGGAAAACTGCGTTGATGGAACCTCAAGCGGTAATAGCCATTTTTGCCATGGTAGTGACAGCCACTATATAAATGTCCTTGTGGAAGAAATCTCCATGGGTATGGTTCATTGTTGGGTTGTCAGATCTCCCTAGTAGCTCTTGAAGATTAAGTTCTCAGACTGTGTCAAAACCCTGGAGTGCCGGGATTGGAGTTCACCCCTTTGAATCATAAAAGTTGCAGAGTCAAACCATTACTAAAAACCCTAGAGAGGCCAATTTTTCATTCTCAGGTATATGTGTGTTATTGCAAAACTTTTCAGAACATACACAATTAGTACTCTCAGGGATTAGCACAATTTGGTCACTTGATTGTTCATGCGCAAGGTTGCTTTTGCCCTTGTTCATTATTTTCAGACGTGCTTGGAATCACTTGCTTACTATTCTGCATGCTTATTTATCTACTTGGCTATTAAAAATGATCAAATCTGGTATAACCTTCAAAATCTGGACAATACAATTTGCAAACAATCCAAAACTGAAGACCTTAAATTTTGCAAAAATTGACGTAAAATCTTTCTGGAGTCAAAAGTCATTTCAGGAAGTCAAAAGTCGTATGAGTTTTGTCAAGTGTCATTTCAGTATTACCCAACTGTCGTATGAGTTTAGCAACTATCATTTCATAGACTACCCAGTGTCGTACGAGTCTGCAGAGTGTCGTTTGGAAAAATTTGAGAGAGTTGTCAGAAATTGTCAAATTGCAAGATATCCAATGTTTCCAGCCTAGTTCCAGAATCTGTCAAAAATATCATTGTGTCAGGAACAGAGCAGTAGCTATTGAGCATTCTACCATTTTCCAAGTTTGATCTTTTGAATCTGATCTAGTCTTCTGTTTGATCAATTTGAGTCCTTTTTATCTCGTGTCAAAACCTTGTCATAACTATCAATCTTTAATCAGTCTTCAAAAACAGACTAAGTGTTGAGAACTCATGTCCGCTATCTTTTGGGTGATCTATCCCATACATCTAGGGCATAGTTTCCTTCACCCACATCTCATCAGATCTTCAAAACTATCATAATCTTGACAAGGTTGCGTCATCCAATTTTCTCGAATCAAATTGTTGTTCAGTTGTCTTCATCCTTTTCTTCTGTTTCATTCAAAGTTAATGGTGGAGACCAGAGCTTCTTCACATAAGAAATCAGAAGAAACATCTCAGCACTTACTTTTGACCAATACCCCAGGTCCAACTCTTGAACAACTCATCAAGTCAGGTATCTACGAAGATGACGGTCTCGATAACTTTCGATTGAAAACTGGTTACATACCTCCTCTATCAACTCACAGAGGTAATCAGCAAACTCCTCCTCAATCTATTCCAGGGAGCCCAAAAACTCCTACCATGTCTCAAGCAGGGATGAACCACGGTTCTCTAGGAGGAGGATCCCAGGGACACCATTCTCAACATAATGCCGACCAAGACCCTACACCCTCTGAAATCCATCGGTGTTAGAATGACGATGAATTCAAAAGAATGATGAGGCATTTCTTGAAAATGGATAGAGAGGCATACTTTTTGCAATTAGCCCAAGAAGGAGCTAAACTTCCTCCTCACTTCAATGTCGAAGATATCATCACGCATGAGGAAGAAACTTCGATGATGGCCATAATGAACCAGCTGCACGCTATGCAGGTCAAAATGAATAAAATTGAGAAAGAGAAGGAACCCAAGGAATTCTCCATGGAGGCCCTTTGTCCTTTCCCTTTTGACAAAGACTTGTATATGCCTCCATTCCCAAAAAGAGTGGAGATACCAAAGTATGAAAAATATGATGGACACTCTGATCCTCAAGAACATGTCAGAGAGTTCTATACGCAATCCATGGAATTCATGCATGAACCGACTTATCTAATGCATCTTTTTCCTAGATCCTTGGGAGGAGCATCCATTCAGTGGTTTTCAAGATTACCTTCTATGATCAAAACTTTTGAGGAATTGATTAAATTGTTTTATCAACAATATTCCTACAATATTCAACATCCGATTACCATGATTGATATCTATAACCTCAAGCAATATCTAGGGGAATCATTCCTAACTTTTCTCAAGAGGTGGCAAAAGAAGTTTTCTCTATATGCTAGACCAATTCCCGAAATGGAGAAACTTGAAATCTTTATCAATAACCTTGTTCCAGAACTCAACTATCCATTACAAATGCAAGATCATGTATCTTTTGATAAAATGGTGGATAATGCAATCAAGATTGAGAAAGTACTTGTCAAGAAAGGAGAAATCACACTTCAAAAGGACAAGTCTGAATCTGGATCTAGCTCAAAAGATAAAAACAAGAGCTAGAATAGAAACAAAGGTATCGTCTCTAATGGTGTTATTGACACTATCCGCGCCCCATCAAAGGCACCGGCCTACAATCTCACCCTTGCCACCAAAGCCATTGAAGCTTCAGAGCAAAAATCTTCTGAACCATCTCCAAAGAAGCCATTCAAACGATGGGATAATAAACAAAAGTTTACTCCCCTGGGAGAATCTTTGGAATCTGCCCTGAGAACCCTGATAGCTGATAACATGATCTCTTTACCACCAATCTGAAACCCTGATTCGGATCCAAAACCATATTGGTGGAAAGATAATGAATTCTGTGCTTTCCATCGGACTAAAGGGCATAGAACTAATGGATGCTTCCACTTGAAGCATACCATTCAAGACTTGATAGATCAAGGGGACATCACGATCGATAATCCTACTAGCAATAATGATCACACAGCATTTACAGAACCTTTTCCACAACATGGCAAGGGAGTTTCCACTTCTTAGCCTAACATGGGGGCAAAAGTCAACTATGCCTACCCTGGAAACAATGTTGTCATCAATATGGTTGAACCATGTCTCTCTGAGAGCTGCAATGTCATCACAATTGTATGAAGAGATAGAAATCATTCCTCAGCTAATGCGGTTACCCGATCACAAGCTCAGACTCATCTGAAAGGACAAACACCAAGTTCATCTAATGTCCCTAAGATACCTTTCAATCTCACATCTGCTTCTAAACAGAAGGTTGCCTCGAAATCTTCCAATCCAAAGGATACCAGACCTACATCTTATAGCATCATCCAATAACTCCAGCATACCAATGCCAAAATCTCTATGTTTGAGTTACTTCGAATATCTCCAGCTCACAGAGATATCCTAGACAAAGCTTTGCTCGGCTCTAATGTTCTTGATGATCTAGATCTAGACAGGTTTCAGACTATGGTTGGTCATCTAACATCTCCGCAATATATCTCCTTTTCAGAAGAGGATGACAACTCCCTAAGTCACCCACATAATTAGCCCTTGCACATAGAAGTCTTGATCTAGAACCGTCGAGTCAAACGTGTGTTGATAGATGGGGGCGTAGGCCTCAACATTTGTTCTTACAGCTTAATCACAGAGTTGGGATTCTCAGAGATGACTATTGATCCTCGAAAGAAGATCACCATAAAAGCCTATGATGAACAAGAAAGAGCTTCTAAAGGCACCATTGTCTTACCCATCCGAGTGGGTCTGGTCATCAAAGATACCACATGTCAGGTGCTTGATCTACCATTGGCTTACAATATCCTTCTAGGGAGACCCTAGATCCATGAAATGCAAGCCATCCCTTTTACGTAGCATCAATGCTTGAAATTTCCCTATGAAGGGGTAGAAGTTACTATCCCAGCAGATCTGAGTACAACTTGCCATACATTGAAGGAAAGTGCCGATAAGCTTGTACCTAATAATAGAGAATCTTCCATCAAGCAACAAAATGTGGCTTCCACATCCAAGATGGAAGACATTGCTAAAGAGATCAATATCAAAGAAAATGGGATGGGAGAATACACTATAGAGCCAGTCTTGTCTCTAACATCTCTCCCTATCTCGCCCAAGTCATATGGACAATCTTTGAAGCAATCTAAATCAGAACCTAAGGAACCTATGGAAGCATACAAAAGAAATTTTGTGGCGGAGCAAGTATCCAAACAAGAATTTGAAGAGGATGAAGCTATGCTAGCATGGCTATATAAAGAGGATTCTGAATCTAAAATTGTTCAACCTAGTGAATCTATAGCACCTACAATCCCTTCTAATTCATATGGTCCAGGAAACAAATTGATAGCCAAGATGGGATATTCCGGTCAAGGACCTCTAGGAATCAGCAGAAAGGGTCTTGTGACACCCATTTCACATATTGGTAGAGCCAACAAAGATACTGGTGGCTTAGGGTTTAAGAAGAAACCCTATCATCTCAAAGGTGGTTGTTCTCATGTCATAGAACAAATTGCACCAGGAGAACCCCTTCTTAAGAAAGAAGAAACAGAACCCTCTGATGATGATTCAGATAGCTCTGAGCTTATCCCCTATGAAAAATTGCCTAAAGAGATCAAAGATCTTCTTGATGATATAGATGATCCTATCAAAAGAATTAATGTAGTAGAAACACAAGAACCTACTGTAGCGCAAGAGATGGTTGCACCACAAGAACTAGCCAATCTCGAAGGTGATCAAACTAATCAAGAAGAAGGGGGTAGTTATTCTGACACTGATTCCCATGAATATGAATTCAAGTCAGAAACTAAGGGTAATCCTTCTTGGGGTATTCATCCTGATTTCACACATTTTCTAAGATTTCCTAGAGATCCTGAATCAAAAGCTGAGTCAAATGACTATGAATGGGGTGCCATTCCAGAAGAAGATGAGCTTATAACAGAGAAATATATTGATTTTATTCACCAATATGTATCTCAACCCAACGTAGGTCTAGAGTGAAACAATGAACTTAACGTGTCTGATCCACCTATGGCTAAAGAGGACTCCCATGATGATGTTGAGCCTATTCACGAATTGAACATTTTGAGCTGTAATATCACCTTTGAACTTGAGCGTCAGGTTAGGACCAATGATGACATATCCACATCTGTGAACACCATATCCCAAGCCTTTCCCGCTTTGACTATCCAACGCCCTGATCTTATCGACCAAACTTCCACAAACCCAAACCATGGTATGTATACCTTCCCAAATGACTATGCCCTTGCCTGCTACCTCAATGTAGTTGAGCCTATGAGTACTTCCATTAGTGAACCAAGCGTCAGCATGACCGAGTCAGACATCAAATATCTTAGTCAGAAAAACAAGAGTAAAAAGAAAAAGAAAAAGAGTTCTGAGGGTGAAAACCACTTTGTGGCAGTCTCAAAACTGACAAAAGTAAAAAGAAAAGACGTATCTGAAGGTGAAAACCTCTCTGAGGCACCTAAGGATGAGATATTTGATGTCCTTCCGAGTCATTTACAGGATAGATCTCCAGTTCTGATTGAGCCAACTCAATCCATCAATTTGGGTACAACAGAGGAACCACAATTGGTACATGTAGCACAATCTCTATCAAACGAAGAGAAACATAACTTCACTACCTTCTTATCAGACAAAAAGATCAACTTTGCATGGAAATATTCAAATATGCCAGGATTGGATCCCAATCTCATTATGCACCATCTATCCATTGCTCCCGGAGTAAAACCAATCAAACAAAAATTGAGAAAGATGCATCCTCATGTTGCACTCTTAGTCAAAGCAGAGCTAGAAAAACTCCTCAAAGATGGATTCATCCGTGTCATAGACTATGCTGAGTGGATCTCCAACATTGTACCTATTTCAAAACCAGATGGTTCAATCAGAGTGTGCAGGGACTTTAGAGATGTGAACAGAGCATGCCCTAAGGATGATTTTCCACTGCCTAACATTGATATGATAGTGGACATGACTGCGGGCTATGAAATGTATTCCTTAATGGATGGCTTTTCAGGATACAACCAAATCAAAATTGCTCCAGAAGATCAAGAGAAAATAGCTTTCACATGTGCGTGGGGAACTTTCTGTTGGAATGTTATGCCATTCGGACTCAAAAATGCTGGAGCTACATATCAAAGAGCAATGACATCTATTTTTCATGATATGATGCATAGAACAATAGAGGATTACGTGGATGATACCTTGGCAAAATCCATGATTAGAACTGAACATCTAACAGATTTGAGCATGATCCTCGACAGAATGGAAAAATTTAGTCTTCGACTAAATCCTAAAAAGTGTGCTTTTGGAGTCACTTCTGGAAAGCTCCTAGGATACATCGTCTCCAAGAAAGGCATTGAAGTTGATCCAGCTAAGGTCAAGGCTATAATAGAGATGCAACCTCCCACAAATATCAATCAAATGAGGACGTTGCAAGGAAGAGTCCAATCTATCAGAAGATTCATATCACAGCTAGCAGACATATCACAGCCTTTTACAAAAACATTACATAAAGGTGTGACATTTGCATCGAATGAAGAATGCGAGAACAACTTTAAACATATCAAGAAGTATCTATCAAATCCGTCCATATTGATGCCTCCTATTCATGGGAAGCCATTAATATTATATGTCTCCGCAACAGATACATCACTGGGGGCATTGCTAGCATAGCATGATGAGAACAAGAAAGAATGAGCCATCTACTATATCAGCCGAACTTTAGTGGCCTATGAGAAGAACTACTCAATGATCGAGAAGGCATGTCTAGCTGTGATCTTTGCATCACAAAAATTGAGACACTACATGTTAGCTCATACTACTCATTTGGTAGCTAAAATTGATCCACTGAAATATCTCCTAAGCAAAGCTGCCCTCACAGGTAGACTAGCTAAATGGGTCATGCTCTTGAGCGAATTTGACATTGAATATGTTGAAAGAAAAGCTATCAAAGGATAGGTCATTGCTGATCAATTAGCTAAAGCACCACTGTTTGATGATACACCCATGCAAATGGAATTTCCTGATTCCTATATCATGCACCTCTCTTCTAGAGCATGGCGGTTATTCTTTGATGGCTCCTACACACAGAATGGATCTAGAGCAGGCATATTGTTCATCACTCCTCAAGGATACTCGATACCCAAAGCATTCAGATTAAATTTTCCTTGCACAAACAATATTGTTGAATATGAGGCACTTCTCAATGGTATGAAAATGGCAATACAGTGGAGAGTTATAGAGATGCACATCTATGGAGACTCACAATTGGTTATCCACCAAGTCAATGATGTATACCAAACCAAAGATGAAAAGCTCATTCCTTACAAGAGAATGGTAGATGATTTAAAGAAATACTTCATCTCTATTACATTTGAGCAAATACCCAGAATGGAGAATAAGGCTGCCGATGCAATGGCGACATTATCTACTCTCTTACAGCAGCCCGAACATGAACTATGCTATGAGTTCCTAGTGGAAGCCCTATCCTATCCTGCATATGTCTCTCCTGAAACCCACATGATCTGCACTGTTGTGGGTTATGACTCATCTCGCTACAAAAAAATTTTCTCCTACCTCCACGACCAAATCATCCCTGAGTCCTTTAACCATTTTGAGAAATGAAACCTTATCCGATCCGCATCCCGATATGTCATCATTGGTAATGATCTGTACAAATGAGGTCTAGATGGTACACTGCTTAGATGTTTAGAACGGGAAGAGTCTCAACGTGCATTAGAGGAAGTCCATGAGGGTATATGTGGGTCACACTCGAATGTTTAACATTAGCTCAAAAACTTATTAGGGATGGGTACTATTGGCCTGAAATGGAGAAAGAGGCTATTAAATTTGCTAAAAATTTTCAACAGTGTCAAGTACATGGCAACTTGATTCATGCTCCAGGGAGAGATCTAATTCCCTTTACTACACAATGGCCTTTTCAACAATGGGCATTTGATCTCATAGGTACTATCCATCCGCACTCTTCTAATGGACATACCCATATAATCACAGCTACAGATTATTTTACAAAATGGGTAGAAGCAGTTCCTCTAACACAAGCAACGGGGAAATAGATCTCTATGTTCATCCTGAACTACATCATTTGTAGATATGGGATCCCTCACTCTATAATCATAGATAACGGGGGACAATTCAAAAACAAGGATCTAGATGACTTATGTGCTAAATTCAAGATTACACAACATTGGTCTTCTATTTACTATCCTCAAGGGAATGGACAAGCTGAGGCTTCAAACAAAAATCTCCTGAAGATCTTGCACAGAACGGTGAATAAAACAGGAAGAGACTGGCATCTCATGATCAATCCAGCTCTCTGGGCATACAGAACTAGTATCAGAATGCCTATAGGGGCTACACCTTTTTCTTTAGTTTATGGGTCTGAAGCGGTACTGCCTATTGAGGTTGAAATCCCATCACTCAGAATCAGAATGCATGGACTTGTCACTGATGAAGACTACAGAGTGTCTAGGTTACAAGAACTTAAATTACTAGATGAACACAGGCAAGCAGCGTATGATCATCTCAGAGTGTATCAAAAAAGGATGTCTAGAGGCTACAACAAGAAAGTCAGACATAGAGAGTTTCAGGTTGGTGATCTAGTGTTGAGAGAAAATCCTAAAAATCAATCCCATCGAGAATGCAAGGGGAAGTTCGAACCCAACTGGCTAGGTCCCTTTGTTATCACTGCTACTTTTGGCTCTGGTGCTTATCAACTCTCAACGACTGAAGGAGAACAGCTCTGAGAACTAATCAACGTTCTCCATCTAAAGAAATTCTAGGCCTAAGGCATTCAGTGCTTGGTAAATGTCCTGAAAAAAAAAAAATCCTAAAAATCGAAAAAAGTCCTGAAAAAATGAACATCTTGGTGAAAACCTAGCAATAGGCGCCTTGATGATTCACAAAAAAATCAAAAAAATATCAAAAGTACAAAAAAAATTGAAAAAATGAAAAATACAAAAAAAAAATGAAAAAGAAAAAAAAAGTGCCTTGGTGAAAACTTTGAAACAGGCACCTCAGTAGCAAAAATAGAATCTCTACCAAGATGGTGAAAACCCGGCAAACAGGTGCCACTTGTTCCAAATGCTCCATCTATTAGCACAATCTTGGTCTTTCCCAACTTTCAGTCTTGCTTTAGTTGTACATATCTCTCGGTTTGTTTCAACATTTCCAGTTTTCAATAAGTCAGTTTGTACACCAATCAGCTTGAGCGTCTGTATCCTATCAATGTTCAAACTTGGGGGCAATCAATGTCATATCCTATGGCCTCCAATGTATCTTAGATGTTTCCTATCCAGTCAGAGTCCTTTGAAGCTTCCAGTTGAGTCTGCCTGTCTGTCTCGTCTCCAGAAAGGATTTTGCATCTATAACAACACAATCAAACATCAAACTCAAACTGAAAACAATCTATGCTTTTTACATGCTTTTATCTCCTTGTATGCTTATTGATCCGCATTGAGATTTTTGCATATTGTGTCCCTTCGAGCTCTTCAATGATGTCCTTTATAGGATTTAGAGAGTGATGACTGGGGGCATAATCTTTTCTTGATTTTTTGCTTGTATGTGAAAATCTAACAACTTTGGAAATTTTGGATTGAAATGGTGTTCGACTGTAAGAGCCTCTATCTTGAATTGGATGACCATGCGTACCTCGACCATTGATACCCAGAAAATTCAAGGAAGTTTGATCTAACTATTGTCTTTTTGAGTGAATTCTTTCTCCTACTGTGAAACGCGATCTTGCCTAAGGATGTGAACGATAAAGGGTCACTACGGGTAATTCACATTGGATTTAGAATAATCTCTTGACTGTTTGATGTGTTTGCAACGCAAGGCATACTCAGGTCATCACGATGTTTCTATTTTGATGCTTGTACAAATTGCTATATCAAAATGGACATGATATTCAGGTCATCCTGGCATTTGTGCCTTGATGCTTATATCTAATCTGACATTTTGAAAACAAAATCAATATTCATATATCCATGGTTGTTGACCAGTGGGTGTTGTATTGATTCTTGCGCATACAAATCGATATTCATATGTCTATGGTTTCATGGCTAGTGGGCATTGTATTGATTTATCCGGTTACCAAAAAGTTCAATGATGATAACAAATCGACATATGATCAGTGACTAGGTCCTCAGTCTTAGGTTGCATTTCATTTTGCATGTCTCATTTCATTTTGCATGTCTCATTGCATTTTGCATCTTTGCATGATCTCACAATGATTAAACGAACTTCAATGCTTAAATAATTCTCCACTTGTTTCTTCAAATCTAACAAGAGCTAAATCTTACACGAAGGTCCATCCAACGAAACAGCAAGTAGAATCCTTTTTCGGGATCAAAATTCAAATCTGAGATCATTCGTATTATTAAATACTTGCATATTCGACCTTCAATCATCACAGAAATCTAGTATTCAACTTAACTAATTATCTTACATCAAACTATCAAAATTTCAACTTGGTCAACCATGGTCAACTCATGGTCAAACCTAGTCAAATTTGGTCTCCAAGACCTTCCAAACGATGTAGAACACATTCTCGGACGTATATAACCACTTCTCAAATCCATTAACATGCTTCTGAACTATCAACGCTGACCTTTTCTTGTCAGATTTCAATTTTAATCTCGAAGGGGGCATGGTATTGCACATCATTCAAAGTCTTTAAATCAAATTCTATCGATCAAGTCTATCAATATCTTTCATCAGTGATCAAGACAAAAAATCACGTCTAGTCGCTGATTCATCAAAAGTCCTTATCGCTAGGGGCAAATCTATCATCACTTGGGGCATATCAGATTCATCAAGATCCATATCAATCTGGTATTCTCCTAATCTTGTAAACTGTATCAGTTTTTGCAACCATCGGATCATAGTGTTCTTTCCTTGGTTCTTCGGCAACTGAAGGATTCAGATGTGATACTTGCTAGTTCTGCTAAGACAATCGAGTCTAGAACGGGTCACTCACTTCTTATCAATCCTAAGGTTTAGAATCAGGCATTTTGACACTTTTTCACAATCATAGGTTCATTTGCTGCTACAGTGAACATTATCTCTAGTCATTCAGGACCTCCTATCTCAATATCTCTCATTCGGTTTCTATCTTGAGATCGGTTTATCTTTTGAATCAGTTTCATATCTTTATCAAACACAGACTATCTTTGAACCACTGCGCTTCGCACAGTAATTGAAAGAGGGGCAAAATGTAATACCCCAAAAATGGGCTATAAGTTCATTAACCTCCTACATCGACAATTCGAACAAAATCGACATCGAAGTCCTAATCTAAGGCACATCTAAACATCATCGAATCATAATTGATTATCTTAAATTCTACATCAGGGAATATTCCTAGTAATATTCCTAATCATCATAATTATCTTTAATTTTATAATTATTTGGCAATAAATCACATTTATCCTAAAATTTGATTAATTAAATATTTTGCATATTTAATTAATTAGATTTAATATTTGCCACTTAATTGTTTAATTAAATTTAATTCTATCTATTATTAATTGTATTATTTAATTTTGACAATAAATCCAATATTCCTATCTTTAATTGATTAAATTCTTATTTAATTAATTAAGCATGTTGTCATTATTTAATAATATAATTTTTAATAAAAGTTTGATAAAATAGTTAATTAACCCATAAATTAATTATTTTATTTCAAAAAGCAGTTAAGTTGAGAATAAATCACTTTATTTATTTATTTAATTGTTAATTATTATGCATATTCAAAAGAAACAGTTAAACTCCAAATCAGAAAATCAATGCAAGTTATTAACTTTTTGGAACTCAACATCCTTTTGGAGTTCAAAAAGCTGATCTAAACTCTAATTTGAGTTAAAAAGCTATTTTTGCATGTTTTTGCATGATTTTGAGAATTAACTATCTTTCATGATCAGATAACTCAAAAATCAATTTGAGTAATTTATGGCTTTTCTCATGCACCTCCAAAGCCCTGGATTTCTATAAATTAAAGGCTTCAGCTCTTCATATCTCATCTCATATTTTGCACAATCACGCTAGAGAATTGGAATTGAAGAATCAAAGCTCTTGCGAATCGACATCTTTGTGAGATCAATCTTATTTTTGCATTCATATTACATATCATTGTTAGATTAGCATTGCATATCAATTTTCAATAGCATTGCATATCAATTTCATCTAGCATAGATTCATATCGGTTTTTATCATTCTTATTGCATAGAAAATATCAAAAATATAGATTAATTCCATTCAATTTCATATCCATCTATTGCATTCAAATCCTTCATTTAGGTGTCGTCTAGGTCACTGATCTCGATTACAATCTGAGAACATCAATCTTGCACCTATTAGAAGGGAGTAAATCGCTTGGTTAGATAGCTTTCAATTTTGCACGATTTTGATTTTTGCTAACCTCTAATGTTTTACTGAAGTGTTGTGTCTATAGATCAGGTACAATTTTCACACACACAGGAAGGTTGTTTGGGAAAAAGTTTCCTCTTTTATCCTAGATAATTTGAATTCACTATGAATGGTATTTGGTATTTCAATTCTTCATTGTTCCCATCTTTGATGATGGGAGGCCTAAGGAACTACTCTGACAACATGACTAATTTGTCAAACTTTATTTGTAAGACTTGACTTTTTGACTTTGAGCTGCTAGAAAATCCTTTCACTTGGTCAAATAATAGGAAAGGTGACCAACTTATTTAGGTCAAGTTAAATAGGTTCCTTATTTCATCTTAGTGGGATATTGGTTGCAATACCTCCCTTAAGGCTCTCCCTAGAACTATCTCTAACCACAACCCTATCCTCTTGAACCGGCTTGACAAACCCCCATGTGGTCCTCTTCCTTTTAGCTATGAAATTATGTGGGCCTCACACCCAAATTTTAGAGCCTGTATTCAAGATTGTTAGAATGACCCTATCAAAAGGTCATCCATGTACATAGTCTCTAAGAATATGGAGATAATTAAAAAGAAAGTCAAAGGGTGGAATAAATATATATTTGGTGACATTTTCAAATTTAAAAAAAAAGAGAGAAAAAATCCAAATCTAAAAATATCTAGAATCTGATTGGTAGTGGTATTTTTCCCAGGCCCTTCATGATGAGGAGGAATATTGGAGAATAATATTCCTACCTCAAAACTTAATGAAAGCTTCTAACTTGAAGAAATCTCCAAAGGCACAATGAGAGGAAACAAAATTTGGGTAGTTGGTTGCAATCGCCAAGAGGATTCCTTTAGGACAATGCCCACAAAAATCCTCATAAATAATCTCCCAATCCAAGAAAAAGTCTATTTCCAAGCTTAGAGGATTTTTTAAAGCCAAGAGAAAATTAAAATAATCATCTTCATAAATTAAGTTTATTTTCAAATAAAAAAAGGTTATTTTTCAAAACCAATAAAATAAAATAAAAACCCACTTACAAAAAAATATAAAATAAAACTTCCAAAATCCCCAATTTAAATAAATCATTCAATTCCAATTAAATCAAATACTCATACGACATATTTTTTAGTAAATAATAAATTGATAAGTAGGAGATCTTTTCCATGGTAAGTCAAATTGTGATATTTCTATCAAGATTCAACTATGTAGTTTTTGAGTCAAACTCATTGACACATGTTTCATGAGTAGTGGTTCACAAGAACCTACCTTTGTTAGCATCACCTAGATTCAATGAGTGCTAAGTGTTCCATTTGTTCTCATGAGAGATGGGTTCTTGGAACGAATACTCATGAAACATGGGCCAATGAGTTCATCTCAAAAACTACATAGTTGAATTTTGGTAGCAATATCACAACTTGACTTGTGGCAAATATCTCATACTTATCAATTGATGAGCTTAAGGGGATTTATAATGAATGTTTCATAAGGTACAACACTTGTTGAAGGTTTTGCAAATGAGGTTTCAAGAAAAGTGGGCTTAACCTTGGATGAAACTTCATGGTTAAGCATGCTTGAGCTAGAGTAGTATTGGGATGGGTGATCTCTTGGGAGTCTTGATGCTTCACCTCTATGAGCATCACCAAGATGCAATGAGTTCTAAGTGTTCCATTCATTCTCATGAGAGATGGCTTCTTGCAAAACACTACTCGTGAAATAGGGATCAATGAGTTTGACTCAAAAACTACACAATTGAATCCTGATATCAATATCATAAATAATAAATCACCATTTAAATATTTAAAATATCATCTAACTTAAATCAATAGAAAAACAACCAACTATGTACAAACACTTGTCACTGATTTTCCACAATATGCAAGAGGGTAAGAAGATATTACCTAAATGGTAACCAGAGGTATAAGGGTAAGTGCACCTAGATGGTATACAAAAAAGTGGCCACCTCCTTGAAAAAAAAAAAAAATTCATAACTTGCTTGAGTTATTCAAAATTTGAAAAACTAGGCTTGGCAAAGCTGAGCCTTTGCCAAGACACAAAAAACAATTAAAAAAATTATGTTATTCAAAATGCGTACACATTTTGTAAAGTAAAAAATGCTTTACAAAACCCATACATATTTTGTAAAGACAAAAATGTTTTACAAAATGCATATGTGTTTTGACTATTATAGTTTGTTTTTTCAAAACTCGCATTTTGACTCATTCTCTTAATGCAAAAACCAAGTTTGGAGGAGAGAGGAGGAAGAAAAAATGCCAAAACCTGAGCGGATTCTTGTTGTAATTGAATTTCCTTGTCATATTATTCATTTTGCAACTATGCCACACTATCGAACAGGTAAGGATTTATCTTTTTTAATTATTTTTGTTTCAATTTTGATTGAGTAGGGTTTGTTAAATTGATTTAATTTTTTTTATTATTTTGATGTTAGATTCGGAAAACAATCCCCGACCATGAAAGAGACAGCAAAAACCTCTTCAAACACATGAAAATATTGATAGTGATGGAAATGAGAAACAAGATAACCCTCTAAATGTAGCCCCACAACAAGAAAACTCATCATCAAATCCAAATCCACCACCAAACTCTAATCCAAACCCCCCACATCCTCCAATAGGTTGCATTGATGCCACACAAGAGGACCTTATCAATCATCTTCAACAAAACAGTACCCAAATATCCATATTGGCTAATAGGTTGAGGTCCTCTAGTTTTGAGCACCACTCATCTTGTGCCACTTAGAAAGAATGGCCAATAGTGTGAATGAGGTGTCTAAGGAGGTTATAACATGGGGTTCATGGAGTGATAGATGTCATGTATTTTATGTCAATGGATTGCCATATGAACAAGTGAAAAAAAAGAGGATACTTAAAGAAGACATATGTGCTCTTTTCACTGATCCTATTAGTAGTAACTCCCTAGAAGTTACTACATATCGGTTTCCCATACATTGGTGTGTTCATAATAGGATGAGAGTTGCATTTTGGGATAGTGGTATATGGTCTTTGACCAAGCACCCTGTAATAATTGGGAGGTGCCTTTATATTTTTTGAGAAATCTATATTGTGAGTTTATCCTTAGCAAGAAGCTAAATTAATTTTACATCTGATAGTTCCATAGTAGAGGGAGAGGCTCTGTGCAGGATAGAGCTGGGGACCAAGGTGGTAGAGCCACAATATAGGAGGTGTCTAGCTAAAAAACCCATAGTTCGTGTTGTGGTCCCGATAGTAGTGAAGGAGTCGATTTATTTACAGACCCTTTAAACAAATACATCATTGACTGATGTCATTATTGAGCATGGCACACAATTAGTTGATGCAGAGGGTGGATTAGTACTTGCACCACCTCCATCATCATCAAATTCTCCATTTTGCTCAGCCCAGCCCATTGAGCATATATGCCCCAACTATCAGGGTATATGTGTTGGGGTAGATACCAATGTGAATGAGGATGGTTCGGCATCCCATTCATGTACACATTGTGGGAGTAGATGCCAGGTGTTTTTTGTTGAGGATGTGG